>CAKNXH010075249.1:0-25410 GCA_932178445.1 Andricus quercusramuli | reverse complement strand
TTTAGAACTTAATTCGGTATTAAAACAGTTCACGCAACAAAACAATCACACTTCAGTTTGATCCGCCAATCTAATAAAATAAGGTCGATTTGTGGACTGAAATAGGCTCGAAATGAGAATCACCTGTCAATCACTATATCTGATAAAACAAATTCTAATGGGTCAAATGTAGAAACCAACGTAACCCCAAAATGACATGTCAATGTCGTGCGCGCTGAGCGTCTGTTAGATCGAGCCTCAGAATACAAATTTAAGGTCAAAATTCTAAATTTCGAAACTAGACAAAAATTTTAAAAATCTTATACATTTGGTAGATTTTCAAAGAAAATTAGTACGAGGGGGTTTTCTGGGCGCAAAACACGAAGCAGGGGTCAACATTTTAGAATTTTACTGAGATTGAGAAAATTTTATTAATTTGGTTGATATCCATGAGATTCAGTACGAGGGGTTTCGGGGCACAGAAAAGGAATTTGGAATCCACAAAAAAAAATTTTTAAATTTGACTAAAATTTTTAAAATGTAGTTGAATTGTTAGGTATCCATTAAAGCAGGGTGTCTAGCGTTACTTCAAACAAAAATTCCAGGACTTTTCCAGGCTTTCGAGGACAAAAAAATAAATTTTTCCAGGTACTTTTTTACAGTAAAAAATACTATCCACGAAACATAGCAGAATCATTTGTAGTTCTAGTTGAACTGAAAAAGTGTCATATAAAATAAAATAAACGTTTTTTGGGGACATTGTTCATTTTATGAAGGTGAAATATCACGATGCTAGGATAGAAAATATTCAAAGTTTCTCTTTTTCTTCAGCTTCAAAAACAATTTAATGAACCTTATTATATTTAATATTTGTTTGCTGTTTATAATATCAAAAAGCGAGTTCAACACCGTATGTAATGAAATTTTTTTTCAGAATTGGTTGAAATTTGACTGAGTTATCGAATCATAAGCTAATTTAGATTTATTTTCAATAAAATAATAAAATTGTCAACAAATAAGTTGATTTTTTAACCAAATTGTTCAGTGTTCATCATACGAAGATGAATTTTCAACTGAATGATCGAATTTTAAATAGAAACGAGTCAACTTCAACTAAAAACAGTTGCATTTCAAAGGAAATAATTGTATCTTTTAGAAGAACGTTTAATTTTTAACAAAAAAGGTGAATTTCAAATCCAAAAAGACGAATTTTCTGTCGAAATGGACGAAGGTTCAGCAAAACAGTTGAATTTTCAACCAAAAATTATGATTTTTTAACAAAATACTTGAAATTGCAAAAAATAAATTTCCAACCAGATAGTTTTATTTTGAAAAAAAATTAAACTTTAAGCAAAAATAGTTGAATTTTCAACACGAAAATTGGGATTTTCGACCAAAAGACGAATTCTCAACGAAAAATTATATAGTTGGTATTTCAACGGCAACAAAAAACGAATTTTCAACCAAAGAGTTGGATTAACTTTTAACCTAAAAAGATGAATTCTTAACCAAAACGACGAATTTTCAACAACTACAAAAAATTAATTTTCTACCAAAAACGACAAATTTTCAACAAAATACATCAATTTGCAAACAAATAATTTAATTTTCAACTAAAAATGATTAATTTTCAGTAAAGAAAATTTCAACTAAAAAGCTGAATTTTAAACCAGAGATTAATTTTCAACTAAAATGATGAATCTGCAATTCTGCAACCAAAGAATGAATGTTTAATAAAGTAGGTCAACTTTTAACAAACAAACAAGAAATTCTACAAAACAGTTGAATTTCCAATCCAAAATTATTAATTTTCTACCAAAGAGACAAATTTTCAATAAACACAGATTTTTCAGCCAAGACAGGAAAAAATGTCAGAGAAATTGTTGAACATTCAAGCCAAAAGACAGCATTTTCAACCCAAAAATACGAATTTTCAACAAAAAATTTAATTTGTAACCAAAAAATAGCAATTTTAATCAAAAGAGAGGAAATTTCCACCAACAGCATTAGTTTTCTCCAATAAAGATCAATTTTTGACTCCAAAAATTTAATTTCAGCAATAAAAATGGAAGTTACATTTGTAGGTTGAAAAATTAATTTTAAATGAAAAAAAGAATCTTCAGCAAATGATTTAAATTTTCAATCAAGGAGATCAACCCTCAAACAAACAAACAAATTTTTAACAAAGTTACGTTTTTAGATTGAAAAATTACTTTTCAACCAAGAAAAGGCATTTTCAATCAAAAAGATGAGTTTTCAACCAAAAAAATATGAATTCTCAACGAATAATGTAGTAGATATTTCAAATAAAAAGTATGAGTTTTTAATGAAAATTGTTGAATTTGCAACCAAATAAATTGCTAACAAGAGCACTATATCAGGGTAGTCCCAAACTTCATTTTCAAAATCCTCTAAATTTACCCCGACCAATTTTTTATTTGCTCTAACCATTAATATTCAAATGCCATTTCGATTGTAGCTTCGTAATTTTCACCGTGATAAAATAAACAGTCTCATGTTAAAAAAGTAATCTTTTTTCGTTAAAAAAAAAAAAAAAAAAATTGATTAGCATTTCGAACTCGAAAGTTCATTGCCTCACTACCCGATTCGGGTAGTGTTTCTAGGTGGATAAATACTACCAGTGTGGGTCCACCACACCCACGACGGGTCAACAACACGCAGTATTCCCCGAACGGTCACCCATCCAAGTACTAACCGCGCCCAACACTGCTTAACTTCAGTGATCTAACGGGAACTGGTGTTTTCAGCGTGGTATCGCCGTTCGTTAAGCAGAGAAAAAGTTTAAAACCTATTTTTTCTTTAAACGAATAAAAATTCCCGAACCATGAGCAAAATTCAAGGACTTTTCCAGGTTTTTCCAGGTAAAAACGAATTCAAGGACTTTTCCAGGTTTTCAAGGATTTCCATGCCACTAGACACCCTGATTAAAGTCAGTACGAGGGGGGTTTTCGTGTCACAGAAAATAAATTTGGGGTACAAATTCCAAAATTCAAGAAATTAATTTAAACAATTTTTCATTTCATTACATTATTTGATTTCTATGATAGTCAGTATGAGGGGTTTCGGGGATTTTCGAGTTTCATAATACGAATTTTGATTCAAAATTCAAGAATTTAAAATAGCAACCGAAAAGTTTTGGAAATTCTATTTCATTATGGTAAATTTCCGTGAAAGTCTGTAAGAGGTGGGGTTTTAAGTAACAGAATTTGAATTTGAGCTTAGAATAGAAGAAGTTGAAATAAATTTTGAAAATTTCATTTAATTGAGAAATTTTCATCAAAGTTGTACGAGAGTCGAGAACGTTTTTTGAGCCACAAAAGAGGAATTCGCGGCCCAAAATTCAAAAAGCTGACACCAATATTTTGAAAATGTTATTAATCTGGTATATTTTTGTGAAAGTCAATACTAGAGGTTTTTTTCGGGGTGAACATTCTTATTTTGAGACTTGAAAAACTCCTTTGTTTTAGAATTCATGAAAATCTGCAAAATTAATATCATTTTCAAAATTTTAGGTTATCTTTCTGCTTTGATGAAAAGTAACTAATTTTATAAAATCTTCCAAATTGTAGGAAACTTTTTGAATATTTAAATTTTGTCCGCACCCGGAATGGTCTAACCTAAGTCGTCTCGATCCCTGGTCTATCCATCTATTTTTTGTTTTTTGTAAGAGTGAAGTTTGGAACAATTGAAACAGTGCACCCTCTGAATTAATTTAGTTCACTATCTCGGATCATTTATCAATCTGAAGTTAGCAAACTAAACAAGACAGAAACTGGTACTAAAATAAGACTATTTGTGAGATCATATTAGAACGCCCAAAAAAGAATCCCAGATAAAAATGAATGCCTATAGTTTTTACTGTGTGGGTTTCATCTTCATCGCCTGTAAACATGATCAGATGAAACATGAAATCGAAGTTTTAATTTTCATATAATCATATCGTTAAGGTACATTTACGTTAATAAATTGACTTTCAAATAGAAGACTTCGCAGATCCTCGCAAAAAGAAGCTGAATATAGTAAACATGCATATGAAATTTAGTATACAGAAACTATAAAATTCATATACGTGAAAGAAACGTACTGTACACTTAATAAATCTAGTATACATATAACTTCATAAAAGAAATTTAGTATACGTAAGTATACTAAAATTATAAAGTGTAATGAATTTAGTAAACGTATAGGAAATTTAATTTGCCCGTGTATACTAAAATTGCAAACATTTCTAACAGTCTAGTTCCGGGGATAGCCATCCACCTATAGATTAACATCCAATTTTGCTTTTTGATTTCGGATGAGCCACTCTGACAGAATCATGGTCGCCGTTTATCTACCTTTTTTTATATGGTTGCCATTCGCTCAATAAAACTCGCGATCAAGATCATATTTTTGCATAGAAAAATTCATACTACTAAAGACTGAATGAATATATAGTAAAAATTTGGAAGAATTGAAGCCCAGCTTCCGGTTGAGTTCGCTGAGCTGGATATTGAATTAAAATCTTGCCGCAAACATCATCAGAGAGGCTCGTCTCTAATCTAATTCTATTCTCTGAGCACGAGAAGTGTCGCGTGCCGGCCGGATCGTAGTTATTCAGTATTTTTAGTAGTGCTTGGTGTCCACTGGTGGTGCAGTCTCGTTGCCTCTCCGTCACCGACACCACGTGTTCGGATACAGTATACACCGACGCCATCCGAGGATGATACAATCGTCTTCCTCAAGACGCGACCTACTGGGCACCGCCGGTATTCAAATATAACCAAGTGACCCACCCGTACGCGTCCGGCTTTTCTAAAAAAAAAAACAAAAAAAATACCATTACTAAAAGTTCTAAATTTATTATCAACCCGAGGATGAAAAACGCCTCTTTCTAGCTTCATTTGCAAAATCGTGCCGTTACCTGAACTTTCTCGAAAGTGCCGTCCTGTCTTCTCAAATTAACTTTGTGTAAGGAGACCCACCAAAATCGATCCGAGAAACTCGGTGCAATTATACTTACTAGAAAACAAAGTATTATTTATCATTTTTGAAAAATGTTGACGGAATGTTCTTTCCAAATTTAAATATTTGCTAGATTTGTGTGGTTCTTGTGATTTTTATCCTCTTGCTGATTCTTTGGACAGTGATCTGGGATATTTCTTCTGTGGTAGGGTAACGACCCGAGTAGTGGGCTATGTAAAATAAGTATGACAGTAAATAATTATAAATATTTATTCAAGAATTAGTAAGATCATTAAAGGGTTTACACATCCCTTCCACTTTTTCCCCCACTTTGGAGAGTGTCTAACAAAATTTTCATTCTTGGGGATATAGAAGCAAAACATGTTGTTGTCAATGAACTTTGTAGGCTACAGAATCGGGATTTATTATTAGAAATTTCGAGTCAGAGATTCAAAGAACCACGTTTTGAATCGGAAAGATTTTTGGGTTAGAGACTTAATTTTTTCTTTCAGAATTCCAATTCGTCGAAAATATAATTCTTTACAATTCAGAATACCTTACAATTTAAAGAATTTATTATTTGGTGCCTTGAACTTAGGCTACTTAGAAATTTAGTTGCCTTCCAAATTCAAATCTTCCAAATTATGGTTTTCTTCAAAGCTTTCCAAATTTGAATACATTCCAAATTTTAAAGCTTCTCAATTATTCCAATGCCTTAAATTGTAAACTTTTCTAATTTTGTTTTCTTAAAATTTTATATCTTAATTTTCCCTTCTTCTAATTAAAACCCCTATAAATTTGTTTTGTCTTCAAAATATTGTTGCTGTCAAAGGTTTTCTTGCTTTTGAATTTTCCAATTTGAATGCTTTAAAATATTAATATTAATTAATTAAATTAATTAATTAATTCTCATCAATATTTGTTTATGTTGCATATGAAATTAAATTTAAACAGGGCATGTCAATCCAATCGAATTTCACAGGGAAGAGAAAAACAAATTCTAGAAGAACAATAATTAACAACTGATTGAGTCAATTATTTGACTATGTGTAATAATATTATCTCTAATATTATAAATAAAAATAGTGCATAAATAGTTAAGAAAATCATATGAAATATATGTTTTTAATTATATCATAAACAAATAATACTATTTGACAGAAAAAAGAAAATTTATAGCACATTCTTTGCATTTTATAATAATATCTCAAATTGTTAAACACTTGTTAAAATCCTATGATAACAGCCGAATTGTTAAAAAAATAGAATATTTTAGTATACTTCATTCATTTAGTGCGAATTCTTGAAAATTTTTAAATATTTAAATACATTAAAATACTAAATTATAAGATAAAAAATTGCGAGACTAGAAAATTTTCACGGGAATAGGTGTAAAAAGCGAGTTTGACACTAAGAAAAGAATTAGTTTAAGACATTTTTGGCCAGTTTTAGTGGATTTATGTAGTTTTTCGAACTACAATTTTTATTTTCATCATTCAGATTAATTTTGAGTTTATATTTTTTCGTTTCTAAAGATTTTAACTCGAATAAAGAAATTTTTTAACTAAAAAAATCAATAGAGTAGTTAAATTTCTATTTTTAAAATATAGAGTATTTAATTTTTCATTTAAGAAACCTAATTTTCGAATCTAGAAACGAATTTTCTACAAAAGAGTTTAATTTTGTATCAAATTGTTGAATTTTTATGCCAAAAAGACGAATTTTCTACAAAGAAAATGAATTTCCAACATAATAGTTAATTTTACCAAAAATTTAATAGTTAATTTTTTAAAAGAAAAATATTTTAATTTGAAATAAAAAACAGTTGGATTTAACCGACAACAACGAATTTTTAACAAAGTACTTGAATACTCAATTAAAACAGATTAATTTTCAACTGAACAGTTTTATTTTTAACCAAAAAATTGATATTTTACCATCGAAGTAGAATTTTCAACAAAAAGTTAATTTTCAACCGAATCGTATTTTTTAAACCAAAACGTTTGCAGTTTTATCAAAAAATTGATATTCTAACAAAAAAGAATTTTCAAAAAAATACATAAATTTTCAACCAAATAGTTAAAGTTTCTACCAAATTGTTACATTTTCGAACAGAAAATACCAATTTTCTAAAAAAACTGTTGAATTTTAAACCAAAACAGGTAAAATTTCTACAAAAAGAGATGATTTTTTAAACCAAAAAGATATTAAAAAAAAAGGTTAATCGAGAAAAGAAAAATTTGAATAAAATTGTTGGATTTTCAAAAAAAAAAGAATTCTCAACAAAACTGTTGAATTATCAGCAAAAATGAAATTTTCAACCAAAACAGATTTATTTTCAACCAAACAGTTGCAGTTTTATCCAAAAAATTGATATTCTAACAAAAAAGAATTTTCAACAAAATACTTAAATTTTTAACCAAATTGTTAAAGTTGCTACCAAATTGTTCAATTTTCGGGCAGAAAATACCAATTTTCTAAAAAAACTGTTGCATTTTTAACAAAATAGGTAAAATTTCTACAAAAAGAGATGAATTTTTAAACCAATGAGATAGATATTCAAAAAAAAATTTAGCCGAGAAACGAACAAAATTTCAATCAAATTGTTGGATTTTCAAAAAAAAAAAGAATTTTCAACAAAACTGTTAAATTATCAACAAAAATTAAATTTTCAACTAAAACAGATTTAGGTATTTTTAACCAGACAATTGTATTTTTAACTAAAATAGGTGACAGAAAGAGATAAATTTTCAAACCAAAACGATGGATATTAAAAAAAAATTTAGTCTAGAAAGAAAAAGAATTTTGTCAAATCGTTTAATCTTGAAAACAAAAAGTTAATTTTCAACCGAAACAGTTTTATTTTTAACCAGACAGTTGCCTTTTTAACCCAAAAACGTATAATTTGTACAGAAAGAGATGAATAAATTGTCAACCCAAAAAGATGGATATTAAAAAAAAAATTTTAGTCGAGAAAGAAAAAAATGTCTTATCACATTGTTGAATTTTTAAGCCAGAAAGGCCAGTTTTCAATTGAAAAATTAATTTTTCAACTACAAGACATATGACTTTAACAAAATAATTCAGTTTTGAACCATATAATAAAATTTTTTAACTGTAAAGAATGAATTTTCAACGAAAAATAGTTATATATTTTCTTATTGGATTCTGTTAATTCATTCATGATTTAAGTGGAAAAAGAGGGTGACTGGGAAAAGACTTTCAGAATATTGGGTTAGAAAACTGGAAATTTTGCTTTAAAAAAATATTTTTCCATTACACACTTTATTGTTTTGAACTGCACATAAGTTTAATACTTGAAAAATGTTATCACTTCAGTTCTTATTTAATTTAATATTCAGTTTGCTCAACATTCTTTGCAAATCTTCGATTAACTCTGCTATAACAACCTTATCATCTGCAAACGCTAACCCACGTACCCTTACTGTCTCGTGATCCACAAATAATCATAAATTCACGAAATAATAATAAATTAATAAACAAATAAATAAGGGTTCATCCACAATTCACGTAAGGTGTTTGTCTGATATGTAAAATTAAATAACATCAAATTAGAGAACCTAACAATTCCACGTCGTAAATTATTATTCAAATTATTTGCAAAATGTATAATAATTGCATAGTAATTGCAAAGGCACCACATAAAAATCTATGCAAATACAATCGCTGAACGAAAGGGAAGGGGTAGGAAAATCTGTAGGAATACTTCGGTATATGTGGGAATATGTAGGAATATAAGGGAATATTTGGGAATATCAAGAATATCAAGAATATCTGGCAATATTGAAAGAATATATGGGTAATTGTCAAATTAAAGGCAAACTTGAAGTCCCAGTAATATAATATTAACTTAGAAACTCGTGCTGATTTTTTTTCAATTTAATAAACACTTATTATCATCCTCTATAAAATGGTCAGTTCTTTTTTTTCATTTCTGTTCCTATTTAGTTTAATTTAATATAAGAACACCCGAAACGTCATTACCGTACGGCGTCCCAGCCTCACTTTGCACAAAGATAAACTGATTTTCTCATTTTTTCAGACAGTAACCCTTTTTGTGAATCCTATAATAAAACTGAAAAGTGCATCTTGACAACAAAAACGTCATTTCCGTACGTGCGTTAAAAACCATTTTCGAGGTAAAAAAAAATTATAAAAATCATTCCGTTACTTGCTTAGCGGTGTTTTCATTCATAACTAGGTGACTTTTTATAATTAAAATCTGTTATTTTTTTATAAACATTAAAAAAGGTTAAACTTTAACATTCTTCTCACATCATTACCGTACCGTACAATAGAACAGCGTACGAGTGATTATATGCGCGTGCGCATGGATTCATTATTATTTCTTATTTTCATAACTGCCCCTTTTGGGTTTTAAATTTTTACATGTGATAAGATCAATTTCCGTTATGAAATATTTAATTCCTAATAATAATATGATTGCCACTGTAGGTGCTAAAATTTGCCTACAATTTGACAATTACCGATATGGGAATATTTAGTAAGTGTGCCAGGAATATCAGAGTGGTCGACCCCTCGATTAAAAATTCTTGGGCAGTTATTTAATCTTCGAATATAGAATAAGTTTCGAAGTAAGTAGCTGAACTGATGATAAATTGCAGAATGCTAAATGGAACTTGCACCGAGTCTCTCGTTAATTAAAGTTAGACGTCGAAACACGATCTGTTCTCGCGAATGTGCGTCGCAACATTGGCGGGCGTGTGTGCAGAATTGCCGATGTTTGAGTTAGTTTGTTAGATCATTCGTGCGTGCTAGTTGATGTACTTATGGGACACCATTCGCATGTTCTTGAAACGGAAATAAAAATCTAGAACCTGATACGCATCATGGATCGCACTATGTATGGCAAACTGGAACCGGGCCCCTCTTACCAACCCTACAGGATCACCGTCAAGAAGGGCTCACCTCCAGGATGTAAGTTTCATCCAGTTTCATCCAAAATCACTCCGAGAAATGTCCTCTTCTCTCAAAAGGATCATTTTTTGACACGTACACACACTGTTAGAAAAATCTGTACTAGATTTAGTATACATGTAATGTAAGCAAGAATGCACAACATGAAATTGAATTTAGTATACCAGCGTACAGTAAATTTAGTGTATGTATATAATAAATTTAGTATGCACGTACATAAAATTTAGTATAGGCATATACTAAATTTAGTATACATGTATACGAAATTCAGTATACGCATATACTAAATTTAGTATGCGCGTTCCGTTTCGCGTGGGTTCCATCTTCATCGCCTGTAAACATATGATCAGATGAAACATGAAATCGAAGAACAAAGTTTTAATTTTCGAATAATCATATCTTTAAGCTGCACATACGTTGATAAATTGACTTTCAAAGAGAAGACGATCCTCGCAGAAAGAAGCCGAACCTTGTAGCATTACACAGAACTCAAACAAATGCAGCGGCATCGAGCTTGCCACCGGTCACTTTGCCCGACTCGCGTAAATCGGAACGCGCTTGCGCAGCTGAATATAGTAAACACGTATATGAATTTTAGTATACAGAAACTATAAAATTCATATACGTGAAAGAAACTTACGGTACACTTAATAAATCTAGTATACATATAACTTCATAAAAGAAATTTAGTATACGTATGTATACTAAAATTACAAAGTGTTGTGAATTCAGTAAACGTATAGGAAATTTAATTTGCCCGTGTATACTAAAATTGCAAACATGTCTAACAGTGTGGGATACAGTGTGAAATATTATATATAACATTCATTTGTTTTATACCAAAAATGTGTAAAACAAATGAATATTATATATAAAACTTACTATGTATATAAACTGTACACAATATTTTTCCGACTGGGTTGGTAGAATACCCTCACTAATTGATTTAGTAGAAACTGATAAAATTCTAGAGTGAATGAAACATATATTTTTTTTAAATTACAGAGTTGCTACAAGTCAGCTAATTCTAAAAAGTCAGGGAATGTTATTATTATGGTTGACAATCGCAAATATTTGGTGGAAAATTAATCTGTTTTGGTTGGGAATTTAAACTAATTTGTTGAAAATTCATCTTTTTCAATTTAATTCAACTATTTTTGGTATGAAATTAAAATCTTTTTTTGTGGTTGAAATATAATATATCACGTTTTTCGTTGAGAATTCATCGTTTTTGGTAGAAAATTTAACAACTCAGTTGGAAGTGGAACTGCGTTGTTGAAAATTTATTTATTTGGTTGAAGATTCATCATTTTATTAAAAAATTCATTTCTTTGGTTGAAAATTCATTTCCTTTTAGTTAAAAATTGATTTTTTTGACTGAAGATATAACTATTCCATTTTCGCTTGAAAATTTATATTTTGAGTTAAAAATTAATTAATTTGTCTGAAAACTTGTTTTTTTTTTAAATTCACTTTTCTAACTGAAAATTGAAATATTATATTTTTGGTTTGTAAATTTAGCTTTTTTAGTTTAAAATTGAATTATTTTGTCGAGAATTTATTTTTTTGGTTGAAAATTGGAAAAAAATGTTTTGTTGAAAATTCGTTTTTTTTTATTGAACATTTATTTTTCTGAAATTTTAACTATTCTAATTTTGGTTGAAAATAGGAAAAATTTGGATAATGGATTCGGTTTTAGGATACCAAAATCCTTCGGGGTCACATAGTAATAATTTTCAATGATTTTTCAATGACTTCTGCCATTAAAGAATTTATTTTTAAAAATTGGATATATACTTAGATCGTTGGAAATCCATTCACAGTGGTATAAAAAAGTCCGAGAAAAATATAAAATTAGTTAATTAAATACACAATTGTGATAATATTTCTTTTCCAGATTTATCATTTAATCCTTACAATAACTAATACTTTTAACGTAAACTTAAAACTACACTCTTCAGAAGAGCAAAGTAAAAATGCTAAAATTAATCGAATAGTTTGAGCTGAGGTATAAAAATTTGTGGTCCGACATCCAAAACAAGTATAATGAAAAAAATTTGCCTTATTTAAAATTGTTTGGAAATGTATAAAAACATGTTTTTTGCATTGAGTTGAACCTGAAGTTTCTTCAGCTTGAACCAAAAAAACCTGTTATTATTTTTTATTCATAGGAACATTTTTTTCCATGGTGTATCTAACGTTCCAAAATCGCAAAAAAAAATTAAACCCGAAAGTCCTAAATCACGACAAAAGTTTTTTTTCCGAAAAAGCAAAATGATAAAATGTTCCTTTGGTTCAAGCTGAATAAATTTCAGATTTAACGTAATGCAACATTTTTTTAAATGTGTGCATATGACTCAATCATAATAAACATGTTTTGCACATTTTCAAAAAAAATTGTTACTGCGCAAAAAATTAATTCTTAAATTTCGTAATTTTTTTATTATTGTTCACTAGTAAAAGCTGTGAACATAAGAAATTCGTCATAATTTTTGAACCAATAGGAAATATTTCGAATTTAAAATCGTTTAACATTGCAATTGATGAATTTGAAATATTTCATTTTTTAATTAGGTAGGTATATAAAGTGTTCACCTTCTAATACTTATGTAAAAAGTACAATATAATTCGTAATGTTATTGGTACCTTATTTATTCATAAATAATTGATTGAAGTGCTATAATTGCTTTAATTATTATTCAACAATATGGGTACACTTACCAATTTCAGAGAATTTTCGCGCGTAATTCAAATATTGTGTTTTTAAATATCGTACATTTAAAGAAAAAGGGGAAAAAGGTGAAGTTTTTGAGAATAGAGGAAAAAGGGGAATTTCAAGAAAAAAGGGGAAGACTGTGCACACTGACATTGTCTTTTTGCGAGAAGCTTCACATCAGGGACATTATGCAAGAGGTCATTTGCATTTTTTGGAATATGCAAAAAAAATGGTTCTTAAAACTTTAACTAGAATATTTGGCATAGCATTTAACACGATTGGAAGAAATTTTAATTATTGTACTATTCGTCATTAAAATTGTTTTATTTTAAAGTCAATATATGTGTTGTTTTTGAATTATGCGTGAATAAATGTGCTTTCGGTTCTAATTTTACTGTATACCAGAAGTAATGACCTATTCGGAAATCAAGGTTGTTTCTAAAAATCATTAAAAGCAACTAAATAATGGATTTTATCGACTATAATTTATATAAAACTTTTAGAAACTTGTTTTGGCCTACTGTAGCATAGTTTTTTCTATGATTTTCCAGCAAAATAATTCTGTTTGCGTAAAAAAAGATTTTCACGTGATTCAAAACAAAAGAGGCAAGAGAACGATGCTGTTGTTTTGAGACAATTTTTTCACTGAGTGAATTGCCCCCTCCTTCAGAATTCAGTTTAAAAAAATTTCCTTCCTTTTTCTTTTTCTTTTTCTCATTTTTATAGTCATATGTTTTTGAAGTGGCTTTGAGAATCCTTTTAGCATGCGCTTTGATCGTTGATCCTTGGTCTTATTACTTAACACTTATTTTTATTTCATCTCATCTTATCTTCTCTCATCTCAGCTTAGTTTTAAACCTTTTTTGTATTTTTCACTATTACTTTTCGCATTTTCTTCTTTGCTCGCTTATCGACGATACATCGGACATTCAGGTGCGAGACTTACCGACGTGTTTAGTTTTATATGTAGTTCCGGACATTCGCGAAAGGTGGATTTGTTTACTTATTCAAATGTTGATTCTTTTTGTATGAATTGTGTATGAATTTAAAGCATTTATTGTTTAAACAAATATATATATATATATCATAATTAATATATATTTTTACAAAAACATTCTAATGACATATACATATACTTTTTTTAAATACAGAATTGCTATATAGGTCAGGTAATTCTAGAAATAATGTCAGGGAAAACGATAAATTATTGTTTATATATATTATTTTCGATAAATTAAAGTTGAAATTAATTTTATTATTATGATTAAAAATCGAAAATATTTATTTGAAAATTAATCGGTTTTGCTTGAGGATTAAAACCATTTTGTAGAAAAATCAGATATGCTTGGTTGAATTCAATTATATTTGGTATAAAATTAAAATCCTTTTTGTGGTTGAAATATGATTTATCACGTTTTTTCTTGAGAATTCATCTTTTTTTTGGTAGAAAATTCAACTACTTATTTGAAAGTTGAACTACTTTGTTAAAAATTTATTTATTTGGTTCATGATACATAATTTTAGTTTAAAATCCTTTCTTCTGTGAAAATTTAATTATTTTGTTGAAAATTATGTTTCCTAGATGAAAATTAATTGTTTTAACTGAAAACTTCACTCGTACATCTTGGTTCAAAATTTTTATCTTCTTAAGTTGAAAATTCAAAAATTTGTTACAAAATTCCTGTATTTGATTGAAAATTCGAATTTTGTGGGAGAATGTTTAATCTTGTTGGTGACAAATTCACATTTTTGGTTGAAAATGCATTTTTTCTTATTTAGAATTAATTTCTTCAACTGGAAATGTAACTATTCTATTTTTTGTCGAAAATTTATCTTTTTTGATAGAAATTTAATCTTCTTGGTTGAATATTAAACTATTTCATTAAGAATTTACTCTAATTTGATTGAAAATTAATTTTCTTACTGAAAATTTAACTATTTCATTTTTAGTTGAAAATTTATCTGTCTTCTGTAAAAACTTAACTATTTGTTAAAAATTCGTCCTTTTTTTTGGTAAAAGGGTACTCCCATTAGTTGATATTTCATTTTTTTTTGTTAAAAATTCATTTCTTTAGTTGAAAATTTAATTTAATTTGTTGAAAATTCTGAAAATTTACCTTTTTTGATAGAAATGTAATCTTTTTCATTGAAAAGTTATCTGTTTAGTAAAAAATTCAACTATTCTATTTTTTGTTGAGAATTCATTTCTCTCATTGCGAAAAAAAACTATTTAGTTGAAAATTCATTTTTCTTTTGTGATAGAAAATTCATCTTTTGAAAATTTATATTTTTAGCACCCTTATTTTGTTAAAAATTTAATTCTTTTGTTGAAATGATATTTTCTAGATGAGAATTAATTGTTTCGTCTGAAAATTTTACTCGTACATGTTTGGTTCAAAATTTATCTTATTGGTTGAAAATTTGAAAATTGATCTTTTTGGTTGAAAATGAGATTTTTCTTATTTAGAATTAATTTTTTAAACTGGAAATGTAACTGTTCCATTTTTTGTCGAAAATGTATCTTTTCTGATAAAAATTTAATCTTTTTGGTTGAAAATTATACTATTTCGTTGAAAAATTACTTTAATTTTATTGAAAATTATTGTTTTTTTTACTGAAAATTAAACTATTCTATTTTTAGTTGAAAATTTATCTGTTTTCGGTGCAAATCTGGACTTTTTTTGTAAAAGAGTACTCTCTCATTAGTTGAAATTTCATCTTTTTGGTTAAAAATTAATTCCTTTGTTTGAAAATTCGTTTCTTTTTTGGTTGAAAACTTATTTTACTACGTGAAAATTTAACTATTTTATTTTTTATCTATTTTTTTTAAGAATTCATTACTCTCATTGAAAAAAAAAACTATTTTGTTGAAAATTAATTTGCTTGTTGATAGAAAATTCATCTTTTAGATTTTGGATCGAAAAATCCACCATTTGGAGGAAATTTCATATTTTTGGTTGGAAATTCATTATTGTAATTAAAAATTAATTTCTTTGGTTGAAAATTCGTTTCTTTTTAACACAAAATTTAATTCTTCTATTTTTGGTCAAAAAATCTTCTTTTTTTTGTGACGAAAAAAAAATATTTTGTGGAAAATTCATTTTTTTTTTTTGGTTGAGCACTTATTTTTCTGGCATTTTAACTATTCTAATTTTGGTTGAAAATTGATTTTTTTTTTAAGATGAAAATTCAAGTTCTTTGTTGAAAATGAGCCTTTTTTGGTAGAAAATTAATCTTTTGAGTTGAAAATGCAACAATTTGTTTAAAAATTCATATTCTTGGTTGAAGAATCATCATTTTATTAACAAATTCATTTCTTTGGTTGCAAATTCGTTTTCTTTTAGTTAAAAATTAATTCTTCAACTGAAAATTCAACTGTTCCATTCTCTGTTAAAAAATAATCTTTTCTAGATCTAAATCTGATAGTTTGGAAGAAAATTTGTCTTTTTAATTGAAAATTCAACTATTTCGTTGAAAATATTTATCATTTTAGTAGAAAATTCATCTTTTAGATTGTAAATCAAATTATTTGGTTGAAAGTTAAACTTTTTCGTTGAAATTATTTTGTTGTTTTTGAAGATTCATCGTTTTAATCAAAAATTCATTTCTTTGGCTGAGAAACGAATATTTTATAATTTTAGTTAAAAATTCATCTCTTTGGCGAGCTCTTTGGTTGAACATTCGTTCTTTGACTAAAAATTTAATTATTCAATTTTCGGTTGAAAAATGATCTTTTTCAGATGAAAATTCGTCTTTTTTTGGTAGAAATTAATCTTCTTGGTTGAAAATTAATCTTTTTGGTCAAAAATTTAATTTTCTATAATCAAAGATTCATCATTTTAATTGAAAATTCATATTTCTTATTTAAAATTCAACTATTCCAGTTACAAATTTAATTTCAAAATTGATCACTTTGTTTGAAAATGCAACTGTTTTTTTTATAGTTAGTTTTTTTCGTTTAAAGTAATTTTTGTAATCTGAAATTTGAACTTATTCAATTTGAAAATTCCATACTTATTGTTTAAAAATTAATTTTGTTTTCGTTTGGAAATTCAATAATTTCAGTTGAAAATTCATTTTTTTAGTTGGAAACACTTATGTTTCATTTAAAATTAATTTTTCTAACTAAAAATGTTACTATTCCATTTTCGGTTGAAAATTATTATTTTTTAGTTAAAAATTCAACTATTTGGACGAAAATTTGTCTTCTTTAATTAAAACTTCAACTATTTCGTTAAAAATCCATTTACTTTGTTTAAACATTATAATTCAATTGTTTCAGTTGAATATTCCTAATTTTATTTGAAAATACATTTTTTGGTTCAAAATTTAACTATTTCAGTTAAAGATTCATAATTTTATTTGAAAATTCATGACTTTGGTTAAAAATTAAACTATTTTGTTCAAAATTCCCTTTTTTATGTTGAATATTACTTTTTTCTATTGAAAATTTATCTTTTTAGTAAAAAATAAATGTATTTTATTGTAATTTCAATTTTGTTGGTAAAAATAAATTAAGATTCTTGCTTGAAACGGCATCTTTTTAAAAATTTAGACATTTGGTTGAACATGCGTATACATATATTTTTTTAATTCGTGGTTTTTGGTAGAAACTTAATCTTTTTGTTGAAAATTAATCTTTTTGGCTAAAAATTTAATCAATTTTGTGAAAAAATTTAACTATTTTATTGAAAATTATTTATTGTTGTTAAGCATTATTTTTTAGCTGAAAATTTAACTAATCCATTCATGATTGTAAATTTATTTTTTTTAGTTAAACGTTCAACCATTTGGTTGAAAATTCATGTCTTTTGTTAAAAATTCTTCCTGTTTGTTGGAAAGTCAGTGCTTCTGCATGAAAATTCATCTTTTTGGTCAAAAATTCTTTCTTTTTTTTTTTTGGTTGAAAATCAATTTTTTCAGTGAAAATTTAACTGTTCCATTTATCATTGTAAATTTATCTTGTTCAGTTGAAAATTGAACTATTTAGTTGAAAATTCAACTGTTTGATAAAAAATTCATGTATTTTTTTTAGAATGTATGTCATTTGGTAGAAAATTAATTTTCTTGGTTAAAAATTCAACTACTTGTTTTAAAGTTGAGCTTATTTGTTAAAAGTTCATTATTCGCTTAGAGATGCATAATTTCAGTTGAAAGTTCATCTCTTTGTTTAAAAATAAAAATATTTTGTTGAAAAATCGGTTTAGTCTGGTAAAAAATTATGTTTAAATTGAGAGGTAACTATTCCATTTAAGGTTGAAAAATTGACAGTTTTTTATTTGAAAATTCAATAACTATTTTGTTAAAAATTCTTATTTTTCGGTAGAAAAATCTTCTCCGTTAAAAATTCATGTTTTTGGTTGAAAATTCAACCATTTGATTAACAATTAATCAACTTTTGTTAAAAATTAAACAATTTTGTTAAAAAGTATTGCTTTTGGTTGACGAGTCAACTATTTAGTTGCAAAAAGGATTTTTAGAATAAACGTCATGAATTAAAATCAAATTTTGCGTTTCGCGGCAAATATGACCGGGATTTGCAATCTTCCGCTGAATCGCCACCCCAGTTCGCGATTTTGGTTAATTGCATTTTGTTTTGTAACTGCTTGGCAGAGAAAGAGACAGACTGAATAAAAGATTTAGGAGACTCCTTGAGCCAATTTTTTTAAATATTTGTTGTTAAAATATTAAATAGTGTCAATTACTGGTCTAATATTTGGAGAAATGAAATAATAAATAAATAATATATATAAATAAACAAATAAACTCCTTGAGCCAATGTTCACCTCACCTTGAATGCCGTGAATGGATGTAGGTGACATCATCATTCTCGTACGAGCAATCAGATGGTCGGTGCATAATTGGTCCCGAGGAAGTCTCGATACCGATTCTTATGATGTAAATTGAGTCGGGCAGTCCCACGCCAATAATTTTTATTTCGATTCGATTCACATTGATCTGATCATGCCAGTCCTGATCCGATTCTCGTTGACTTCACCGTCTCTAATAAGTTCATGGTGTCTTGTTACGAAAAAAAGTAGTTTTGTGAACATTTTCTTGTGATCTTCCTGATAGGATTAATTCTCATCAAAATTTAATTTCCGTAAGTCTTTAAAATATTTTCATTCGTTCAGAGAGAGCCAGATTGGGATACGAAATTGGCTCTAGAAATAGGCCAATGGAAAATTAGTAATTTTATCACTTTCTACTAAATCAGTTAGTGAGGGTATTCTATGAACCCAGTCGGAAAAATATTGTGTATAGTTTATATGCATAATAAGTTTCATATATAATATTTATTTCTTGTATACATTTTTGGTATACAAGAAATGAATATTATATATAATATTTCACACTATATATTATATAATATTGAAAGATTTTCAATTATTGTTACTCTAGGAAACTTAGGCGATGTCAACAATTTTCCTGTTATTGACGGGCACCAGGAACGTCAAATAGAAAAAATAGCCATTTTTTTCGTCATATTTGTTTATTTATACAAAAATTAAAAGTATAGACCGAATCCATTTCAAATCAGGCTGCGGTTCTACTTTTTAAAGTCGCAGAATCTCTTAGGGACAAAATATGTGTTTTTTTTAGAGGAAATTAGGCAATACATATTTTTGTGATTTGTGAAAAAAATTGTTTCACGAAGTTATGAGAAAATTAAGAAAATGTTGAAAATTGATAAAATGGCGTAGGTTTTTCTGAATATATTAAAAGTCCATTTTCTCAAAAAACCCACACTTATATTTTTTGCTATTTTTTTTTTTAATTTTTACTATCATAAGGAAAACACCTTGTGAGTTTTATGCGGGCTAAATAACTTTTGTGTCCAGGAACATTTTATGAAATCGAATTTTCTCATTTTTCTTGCAAACAATAACAGATACGAAAAAATGTGAAGAAAATAATTGGCACAGTTAAAAAAGTTCTACAAAAAGTTCCTTTACACATTTATGATATCTTGTACCATTCCAAGAAAAATAAAAATATTCAATTTTCATAAAGAAAAAAATTCTCTTGCCTACAAAACAGTTTTAGCCCGCATACAACTTATAGAATATCTTTTTTCTATAAATAAAAATGTACAACAAATATTTTTTGAATAAAAAAGTTGGGGTTCACCCCCTTTCACAGAAAATGCCCATATGTTTCTAGTCCTTCAACTTGTTTTTTCAAATTTTATATATGGATGAACAATTGAAATTCGAAAATGTCTTTATTCATTGTTTTCTATAATCCTGTGATAGTTTAATGTCTATGAAAATTTAGATTCACAATAATAGGTAAAACTCGAAGAATAAATCTGAACGCTAAATGACAAGAGTGTCCTGATTTTGAAACTGTGCACAGCACAGCAATTTATAATATAGTTAATAACAGATTTGTACATATAAAAGAATTGCCGATAAACTCTGAATTTGAATTTAAAAAAAAAACAAAATATTCAAGTACGCATAACTTCGTAAAACAATTTTTTTCACAAATCGCAAAAATACGTATTGCCTAATTTCCTCTAAAAAACAACATATTTTGTCCCTGAGAGATTCTGCGACTTCTAATATAGAACCTAACTTATTTGAAATGGATTCGGTCTATGCTTTTAATTTTTTTATAACAAATATGACGAAAAAAATTGCCATTTTTTCTATTTGACGTTCCTGGTGCCCGTCAATAACAGAAAATTGTTGAAATCGCCTAAATTTCCTAGAGTAACATTAATTGAAAATCCTTCAATATTATATAATAATCAAAGAAAATTTATAAACAAATTATTTGTTGAAAGAATGTTTCCTACGATTATCCATAATTTTACGCTTTTTGCTTCCTCATAGAGGTAGCCTTGTAATGGTGACATTTTCAAAATTTTTAAATTCATTTAATTAAATCCTCCCTAATTTAAAAATGTCTAATACAATGTTCTAAGCAATCGTCCGGATGTGTGTTTGCATGTATGTGTGGATGTGTGTGCGTGGATGTCATACTTTTTTGTGAACACTATATAACTTGAAACGGTTGATGAAATTTGGAGGACTTATTTCCCCCACTAATATCTTGAAACCGACCGAAGAATTTCTAAAAATATTTATTGCATTTTTTTAGCCCTCAATATTATTTTAAAAATCGGTTTTTTATAGTAAAACTTTTTTCATTAGCATAATTCAAAGTTGATGCAAGAATATAAAACATTCCTTGGTTCGAGACGAATTGATTGACCTATAATATTAATACATTTTATTGAAGAGTAAGGAGGCTATGGTAATGCATAATATTTGAAAACACGGTTTTTTATGGTAAAACTTTTTTCTTCAACATAATTCAAAGTCGATGCAAAAATCTAAAAGATTCATTGGTTCGAGACGAATCGATTGACCTATAATAATAATACATTTTATTAAAGAGTAGGGAAGTTATGGTAATTTATATATTTTGAAAATCGGAGTTTTATAGTAAAACTTTCTCCATTGATATAATTTAAAGTTGATGCGAGAATAGAAAAGTTGTGTTGATTCAAGACGAATCGATTGACCTACACTGTTACAAATAATATTAAATTTAATATACCCATGTGTATTAAAATTAATATATCAATCATATGAAATCGCCATTATAAGAGCGTGTATATTAAGTTTCATATACATTTATGTTAATCACTTACAAGAAAAATCAGATAATTCCATTTTACACAAATTCAAAATAAGTTCAAAATGAATTTTCGACTCTAAATAATAAAACATGATACCTTCTTCCAGTTAATCAAAAATATGACTGGATTTTAGGTCGAAAAGATCAATTTAGCAAACAAATAACATACCTAACCAACAACCAACTGTACTAGCATTCAATTTCTACTATTTAGACTGGATTTTGGAAAAAGTTTCACCCGTACGTCGCACTTTCATTATAAATAACAATTCAATCGACGAATTCTAGATTATTAATTTAATTGCGAATATTTGACAAGATTTAAAGAAATGAAAGCACTTTGAGTTTTCATGCACACTGCTATACCGACTTGTATATTAAATTTAATACACATGTATATTAAATTCACTACACCCATGTATGTTACATTTTAGTAGCGGTAGTGCATATTTGCTTCACACACATGTATATTAAATCTCATACAGATTTTTTTTAACAGTGCATAATATTAATACACTTCATAGAAGATTAAGGTAGTGATGCGTATTTAAAATATTTGAATCATCTGTTTCAAACAGAAAAAACTTTTTTCATTGACATAATTTAAAGTTGACGCATGAATAGAAAAGACTTTTTGATCATAAATTTTCAAATAGAATAATTCTGACAATTTTTGTAAAGAACTCATAAAGCTGGGAAAGGGTTAGGTTGCGACAGAACTTTTCCCTTCCCTTTTCCAGCTC
Organism: Andricus quercusramuli; assembly: GCA_932178445.1. NCBI lineage: Eukaryota > Metazoa > Arthropoda > Insecta > Hymenoptera > Cynipidae > Andricus > Andricus quercusramuli. Next base: position 3,396 of record CAKNXH010075249.1, on the reverse strand, counting down.
GAAAAATTATAATTTCGAATACAAAATTTGATTTGTCTGATTTTTTTTGTATTTAAAAAATTGTTTGTATTATTTTGTAATTTTTTATTTTTTGTAAATTCCTATTTTTAAATTGATCAAAACGAAGCCTTTGGTTTGTCTATTATTGGAAAAAAATAACTACACTGTTGAAAAAATCTAATCGAAATTTAATATACATGTGAGTAAAGTCATTTGCATATACCGTAAATTAATTTTAATATAGCATCATGTTGTAAAATTAATATCCATGTATATTAAAATCAGTAAAACAGAGTGCGTGAAAACAACACGTTCTTTGATGCCTTCAGATCTTCTCAAATCTTAAAAAATGAAGTAATAACCTTAAATTCATCGACTAAATTCCTACTTACAATTAAAGTGCAACGTACGGGTGGATTTTTTTCTAAAATTCGCTGTGAATGTTAGAATTTTAACGTGAGTGCAGGTGTTTGGGGATTTGGTTTCTTAATTATTTGTTTAATTGAACTTTTCTCCTAAAAACCGGTGTAATTTATATTTATCTAGGAGTAAATATTATGTTTGATTATTTATAATTGAAAATTGCTGCCAAAATTGTTTTTAATTTGTGTAAAGTACAAATATATGACTTTTCTGATAAATGATCAATATGCGGTATATGAAATTTAAAAACATAGTCTCTTAATGGCGATTTTGTATACCTAGGTTTTAGATTTAATATACAAATGTATATTAAATGTATATTAAAATTACAAACATTTTAATCAGTGTAGTGCTTCCTCGATGAGGAAACAAATACATTTGCTACCGGGAAACAAAGTACTCGCGAAATGAGAACCATATAATTATAAATACAAATAAATTTTTTTGATCAATTTCATGATTTTTTGAAACAAATTTAATAAACAAATGCATTATTGGGGCATCTGTCGACCGAAACATTCTTTTTATTTCCATGTCAAAGGCAAAATCGAATAATAATTGTCTTCTGAAAATTAATTTGTCCACGGACGTTTTTTCTTTTGGCCCACTGTACGGCGGAGGGTCAGCAATCAAGTAACCAGGTTGACGTAACGACTACAATGACTCTAAGAGTTCTAGACCTAGACTCTAGTAAGTCTCTAGTGGGCGAAGAGCGCGAGCGCAGGGCCAAAGGAAGGCGGCCCAGTTCACTTCGTTTCGGTCGCTCAGCTCGGCGCTTCGGCGGGCTCTCGCTCCGAGTTTCTCGTCCCGAAAATTCAAATTTACAAAGTACTCTAGTCTTATATTTTATTTAATATTTTTCTTTTTCAATTTCAATTGATCCCTTGGAAATTTTTCAATTGGCGCTCAAGCAAGCCGCCCAAGATTGAATCCTTCTGGTGATTTCAAAATCTGCTGCTCTTTGGCTCGATGAGATGAGGGTCGATCGATCCTGTCAGTTAATTCGCGCGACAGATGAAGATATTGCGACTAATATCACCTCGCCGAGTTATTTTTAAAAGCTCCTCCAAAAATTGGCCGATTCTCAATTTTTCACGACCCTCTGAATATCGCATTTTCATTTTTGTTCCGGAATTAGATCAGCGATTATTGCTAGATAAGGTCAAATTTTTAACAAATAAGAGGGAAACTCTGTGCCTGAATCACAATTTTTTTTTAATTACAGTTTGTTACACATGCTTTACTATTTTCTCTTTAAAAAAATTATGTATGCTAAATTTGAGAAATATTTGAATTACGCGGGAAATTTCGGACCGGAAATAGTATCGAGTTTGAATTGCAAAATTCTAACATTTGCTTGAAATTTACGAGAGAGATTTAGCTATAAATTACGTATTTATTTAAAAAACTTAAATACTCAATATGTAATTTATAGCAAGGGGAAACCTTCCTACAGTGGATAATGCAACCGACAGTGAATAATAGTTAATTAAGATCACAAATAAACGTAAAAAATAATTTTAATTCATAAACCCTTATAGTGTCTTACTAAATGAATTAAATAAACTATTTTACATAGATTAGTATGTTTAATTAATAATTATCCACTGTAGGTTGCATTATCCACTGTAGGAAGATTTCCCCATTTCTTGCGTCTTAATTTTTATTTTTAACTCTCATCAACAAAAAATGTGCAAATTTTTACTTGACCGTTTGCAAACTAAAACTAAACTATTTAGAAATTAAATAAAACTTTGAAGATAAAACAATTTTTCGGACGAAAAAAATGTCACGATTTAATTATTAATAATGGTATGTTTCAAAAGAGAAAGTATTCTTGCTTATGAAAATGATTTTAAATATATAAAAGTTGCTTATTTAACAAACTTTATTTCTTTTTTTTACTTTTTTTTTTACTGATGTCAATGGACTTACAACGATCTGACAAAGAGATGATCATAGTTGATTTGTTTTTTAATTTTATAAATTCCCTGCTGAGAGTCCGCTTGAATGAAATTTTATTTTATGGATTGAAATGTTTATTTTTCAAATTCAATTTAAAATTTTCTCTAATTACAACAAATGATTTTTTAACTGTTGAAAATTGAAGAAAATTGAAAATTGATTTTCCAACTCTTGAAAATGAAAGAAAATTTGAATTTCAACTGATGAAAATCCAATTGCTGAAAATTGGAAAAAGGAAAATTGAAGAAAAATTGAATTTTCAACAGATGAAAATCCAATTGTTGAAAATTGGAAAAAAAATGAAAACTGAATAAAATAGATAATTGAATTTTTAACAGATGAAATATCAATGGTTTAAAATTGAAAAAAAATTGAAATTGAATTTTTAACTGTCGAAAATGGAAGAAAATTGATAATTGAATTTTCAACAGGTGAAAATCCAATTGTTGAAAATTTGAAAAAATGAAAATTGAATAAAATAGATAATTGAATTTTTAACAAATGAAATATGAATTGTTGTAAATTGAAAAAATGGCAATTGAATTTTCAACTGTTCAAAATTGAAGAAAATTAATAATGAGTATTCAAAAGTGGAGAATTTAGCAGTTGGAAATTGAATTCTTAACCGTTGTTGGCAATTTGCCTGTGTTGGGAATTTTTTTCTTGGAATTGTTCAGTCCCCTAAAATTGAGTTAATAAACTATTTTAAATCCTTTATTTAACGACCTTATAAACTTTAAACTATTTATAAACTGCACCACAATTGCTGAAAATAAAAATAAAATAAGTTAGGTGATTTAAAGTGATTTAAAGTCCAGATAAATCCTCTGGTAATCTGGAGTAATCCACTTGTCATCCAGAGTAATCCACTTGTAATCCAGAGTAATTCACTTGTAATCCAGAGTAATTCACTTGTAATCCAGATAAATCCTCTGGTAATCCGGAGTAATCCACTTGTTCTTCAGAGTAATCCACTTGTAATCCAGAGTAATTCACTTGTAATCCAGA
>CAKNXH010075231.1:0-15784 GCA_932178445.1 Andricus quercusramuli | reverse complement strand
CGAAATTTTTACTGTATTGTAGAAAATTCGTCTTTTTGGCTTAAAAAATCAGCAATTTGGTTTTCAATATTTTTTCTTCCTTAACTGAAAAATATTTTTTGGTTGAAAATTCAAATATGTGTTTCAGAATTCATATTTTTGGTTGAAAATTCAATTAATTTGGTAGAAAATACAAATATTTGTTTCAAAATTCATATTCCTGGGTTGAAATTTTCACTTTTTAGTAGAAAAATTTGTTTTTTTGATTGAAAATTCAACTTTTTGGCAAAAATTCGTCTTTTTTGTTTGGAAAATCAATTAATTTTCTAGAAAATTCAAATATTTGTTTGAAATCACTTTCCTTTCTCAACTGAAAAATCTTTCTTGGTTGAAATTCAAATAATTTGGAAGAAAATTCAACTATTGGTTTCAAAATTCATATTTTTGGTTCGAAATTTTGACTCTTTTGTAGAAAATTCGTCATTTTGGCTTGAAAATTCAGTAATTATGTAGAAAATTAAACTATTTTGTTGAAAATTCTTTTTCGAAGAAACTAAAAATTTGGTTTGGCGAAAATTCGCCTTTTCGTTGTAAAAATTCATCTTCTTTAGTAGAAAATTCATATTTTTGGTTCCAAATTTTTACTGTATTGTAGCAAATTCGTCTTTTTGGCTTAAAAATTCAACAATTTGGTTTAAAATCTTTTTTCTTCCTTAACTGAAAATTTTTCTTTCTTAACTAAAAAATCTTTTTTACATCTTGACTGAAAAATCTTTTTTGGTTGAAAATTCAACACATTTGGTAGAAAATTGAAATATTTGTTTCCAAATTTTTACTTTATTTTAGAAAATTCGTCTTTTTGGCTTCAAAATTCAACAATTTGGTTTAGAATCTTTTTTCTTTTTTAAGTGAAAAATATTTTATCTTTCTTAATTGAAAAATCTTTTTTTTTCTCAACTGAAAAATCTTTTTTCTTTCTTAACTGAAAAATATTTGTTGGTTGAAAATTCAAATATTTGCTTCAAAATTCATATTTTTCGTTTGAAATTTTTACTTTATTGTTGAACATTCGTCTTTTTGGCTTAAAAGTTCAACAATTTGGTTCAAAATATTTTTTCTTTCTTAACTGAAAAATCTTTTTTCTTTCTAACTGATAAATCTTTTCTGGTTAAAAATTCAATTAATTTGGTAGAAAATTAGATTATTTGCTTCAAAATTCATATTTTTGGTTCGAAATTTTTACTGTATTGTAGAAAATTCGTCCTCTTGGCTTAAAAATTCAACTATTTGGTTTGAAATCTTTTTTCTTTCTTGACTGGAAAATAATTTTTGGTTGAAAATTCAATTAATTTGGTAGAAAATGCAAATATTTGTTTCAAAATTCATATTCCTGGTTGAAATGTTCACTGTTTAGTAGAAAATTCGTCTTTTTGGCTCAAAAATTCAACCATTTGGTTTGAAATCATTTTTCTTTCTTAACTGATAAATCTTTGTTGGTTAAAAATTCAATTAATTTGGTGGAAAATTCAATTATTTGTTTCAATATTCATATTTTTGGTTCGAAATTTTCACTTTATTGTAGAAAATTCGTCGTTTTGGCATAAAAAATCATCAATTTGGTTTAAAATATTTGTTCTGCCTTGACTGAAAAATATTTTTTCTTTCTCTACTGAAAAATATTTTTTGGTTGAAAATTCAAATATTTTTTTCAAAATTCATATTTTTGGTTCGAAATTTGTACTCTATTGTAGAAAATTCGTCTTTTTGGCTTAAAAAGTCAACAATTTGGTTTGAAATCTTTTTTCTTTCTTGACTGAAAAATAATTTTTGGTTGAAAATTCCATTAATTTGGTAGAAAATACAAAAGTATTTGTTTTAAAATTCATATTCCTAGGTTGAAATTTTCACTGTTCAATAGGAAAATTCTTTTTTTTTTGGCTTGAAAATTCAACAGTTTGTTTAAAATCTTTCTTCTTTCTTGACTGAAAAATCTTCCTTGCTTGAAAATTTAATAATTATATAGAGAAATTTACACTATTTGCTTCATAATTCGTTTTCGAAAAACTAAAAATTTTTTGATTGAAAATTCAACTTTTTGGCAAAAATTCGTCTTTTTAGTTTGGAAAATCAATTACTTTGCTAGAAAATTCAAATATTTGTTTGAAATCACTTTTCTTTCTCAACTTGGTAGAAAAATCGTCTTTTTGACTTAAAAATTCAACAATTTAGTTTAAAATCTTTTTTCTTCCTTAACTGAATTTTTTTTTTCTTTCTTAACTTAAAAATCTTTTTTATTTCTTAACTGATAAATCTTTTTTGGTTGAAAATTCAACACATTTGGTCGAAAATTGGAATATTTGTTTCAAAATTTTTACTTCATTGAAGAAAATGTTCTTTCTTGACTGATAAATCTGTTTTAGTTCAAAATTCAATTAATTTGGAAGAATTTTGGTAGAAAATTCGTCTTTTTGACTTAAAAATTCACCAATTTGGTTTCGAATCTTTTTTCTTTCTTAAGTGATAAATATTTTATTTTCTTTAACTGAACATTTTTTTTTCTCAACTGAAAAATCTTTTTTGGTTGAAAATTCAACTCATTTGGTAGAAAATTCAAATATTTTTTTCAAAATGTTTACTTTATTGTAAAAAATTCGTCTTTTTGGCTGAAAAATTCAACAATTTGGTTTAGAATATTTTTTCTTCCTTAACTGATAAATCTTTTTTAGTAAAAAATTCAATTAGTTTGGAAGAAAATTCAAATATTTATTTAAAATTTCATATTCTTGGGTTCGAATTATCACTGTTTTAAACAAAATGTATTTTTTTGGCTTTCAAATTCAACAGTTTTTTAAAAATCTTTTTTATTTCTTGACAGAAAAATATTTCTTCGTTGTATATTTTTTCGTGCTTGAAAATTCAACTTTTTTCTTTAAAATTGTAGTATTCTGGGTTTAACGTTTTTATTTGAAATTTCATCTTTTTGAATAAAAATGCAACTATATTGTTGAAAATTAATCTTTTTTGGTAGAAAATTAATCTCCTTAGTTGGAAATTCATCTTTTTGTTTGAAAATTTAACTATTTGGTTTACAAATTTCTATTTCGGTTGTAGTTTCATCTTTTTTGATAAAAATTTACCTTTTTTATTTGAAAATTCAGCTATTTGGATGAAAATCCATATTTTTTGTGGAAAATTCAAATACGCTTCGTTAAAAGTTGAACTACTTCGTAAAAAATTCATTTTTTTCAATTTAAATTTATCAGAAATTTTAAAATTTAAAGATTTATTCCTGTAACTAGTGATTTTTCTCTAAATTTTTAAAATATTTTTCCGAATTGTGCGATTTTTAAATTAAAAACAAAAGACAAAAACTAAATATTATGTTGTCGAAAATTCATCAATTTTGTCAAAAAGTCGTCCTTTTTGGTTGTAAGTTCCTCTTTTAGGCTTGAAAATTCGTCATTTGGGTTGAAATCTATCTTCTTTTTTTCTCGACTGAAAAATCTTTTTTTGTTGAAAATTCATTTCATTTGGTTGAAAATTCCAATATTTGTTTCAAAATGCATATTTTTGGTTCGAAATTTGTATTCTATTGTAGAAAATTTGTCTTTTTGGCTTAAAAATTCAACAATTTTGTTTCAAATCTTTTTTCTTTCTTTACTGAAAAATAATTTTTGTTTGGAAATTCAATTAATTTGGTAGAAAATGCAAATATTTGTTTCGAAATTCATATTCCTGGATTGAAATTTTCACTGTTTTGTAGAAAAATTCGTCGTTTTGGCTTGAAAATTCAACAGTTTAAAATCTTTTTTCTTTATTGACTGAAAAATCTTTCTTTTTTGAAAATTCAATAATTAGGTAGAAAATTGAACTATTTTTATAAAAATCCGTTTTCGAAGAAACTAGAAATTTAACTATTTTTGGTTGAAAATTTATCTTTTTTGGTTGAAAATTCAACTTTTTGGCGATTATTCGTCTTTTTAGTATGAAAATTCAAATTATTTGATAGAAATTTCAGATATTTGTTCCAAAATTCATATTCCTGGGTTAAAATTTTCTCTGTTTTATAGAAAAATTATTTTGTTGATTTGAAAATACAACAGTTTGTTTAAAATCCTTATTTTTTTGACTGAAAAATCTTTCTTGCTTGAAAATTTAATAATTATATAGAAAATTGAACTATTTTGTACAAAATTCGTTTTTGAAGAAACTAAAAATTCAACCAGTTTTGGTTTACAATTGATCTTTTTTGGTTGAAAATTCAACTTTTTGGCAAAAATTCGCCTTTTCAGTTTGAAAAATCAATTAATTTGCTAGAAAATTTAAATATTTGTTTGAAAATTCATATTCCTCGGTTGAAATTTTCACTGTTCTGTAGAAAAATTCGTCTTTTTGGCTTGAAAATTCAATAATTTGTTTAAAATCTTTTTTCTTTCTCGGTTGAAAATTCAATCAATTTTGTAGAAAATTCAACTATTAGTTTGAAAATTCATATTTTTTTGGTTCGAAATTTTTACTGTTTTGTAGAAAATTTGTCTTTTTGGCTTGAAAATTCAGTAATTATGTAGAAAACTCAAATATTTGATTCAAAATTCATATTCCTGGGTTAAAATTTTCGCTGTTTTTAAGAAAATTTATCTTTTTGGCTTGTAAATTTAACAATTTTTTAAAAATCTTTTTTCTTTCTTGACTGAAAAATCTTTCATGATTGAAAATTCAATTAATTTTTTTTTGTTTTCAAAATTCATTTTTTTGGTGAATAAAAATGCAAATATATTGTTGAACATTAATCTTTTTTGGTATAAAATTAACTTTCTTAGTTGAAAATTCATCTTTTTGGTTGAAAATTCAACTATTTGGTTTAATAAATTTCTATTTTGTTTGAAATTTCATCTTTTTTTATAAAAAATGGTTTTTGATAAAAATTTATCTTTTTTATTTGAAAAGTCAAGTATGTAACTATTCCGCTTGTTGTTGAAAATTACTCTTTTGGGTAAAAAAGGAACTTTTTCATTTGAAAATTAATCTTTTTGGTTAAAAATAAAACTATTCTGTTGAAAATTAATATTTTTTGATATAAAATTAATCTTCTCAGTTAAAAATTCACCTTTGTTGTTGAAAATTCAACTAATTGTAGAAAATTTAACAATTGGGTTGAAATCTTTTCTCTTTTTTGACTGAAAATCTTTTTTGGTTGAAAATCCAACTCTTTTGTTGAAAATTCATGTTTTTGGTTTGAAGATTCATCTCTTTTGGTAGATATTTTCTTTTTTTAATATTTAATGCCAAACATTCTCTTTAAATGTGTGATTGACTTTATTTGAAAATACATCTTCTTGGTTAAAAATGCAGGTATATTCTTGAAAATTAATCTTCTTTGATAGAAAATTCAAATAGTTCCGTGAAAGTTGAACTGCTGTTTTAAAAATGCATTTTTTGGCTGAAGATTCATCATTTTAATTGAAAAGTCATCTCTTTATTTAAAAATCTAACTATTCAGCTGAAAATTCGTTTTTTGTTTTAAAAATTATTGTTAAGATTAAAAGCAAAATACTAAAACCTTTTGGATTTAATCTAAACGGAAAATAAGCCTTATAAAAATTAAGTAAAATAAAAATATGAAATAATTTCAAAATTTAAACCAAATTTTCTTCTCAAATTTAGCAACAAAGCAATGTCCACAGTGCAAAGTTCAAGACGTTCCGTCCATGATTCTTCAAGAACCACTAAAGCCAGAAATAAAGCACTGTTTTGAATCCACGGAAGAACTTTCTGAAAAATTGAGACAGGCGAATCTCTTTCATGAAATGCAACGTTCTTTGAACTGCAAACGTCTCAATGAAATCGTAAGTGTATTTTATATGATATAATAATTAGGGTGGTTAAAAAAAGGCTTAATTTTCGTTTTGAAATTGCAGAATTTAAAAAAATATATTTAGAGGTCTCTCAAGCCCATTTTTGCAAAAATTTCTTATTTTATGCAATAGTGGGTTTGCGAATCCCCTCAATATTTGTTTAAATGCTCTCAGTTTGGTTGATGTATTTTACTGAAACAGGGTGTCTACCCTTCCTGGAAAACCTGGAAAACCTGGAATTGTCAGGGAATTTTTATGTACCTGGAAAAACCTGGAAACGTCAGGGAATTTTTTTTTTAAGTCAGGGAAATTTTTAAGAGGTTGTCTACCTTTTTAAAAATTACAGTATTGAATTGAATGAAAATGATTCTTCATTTGTAAAAGTATATCTCTCTATTACTATGTTCATCTATTTGGTTGAAAATTCGATCTTTTTGGTTGAATTCTATTATTTTTTAATGAAAATTGTAATCTTTTCTTTTTGAAATATCAGCTGCCACATTTTTCGTTCCGAGTTCATAGTTTCCGAAAGAAGATTTAATTACTTGGTTGAGAGTTACTCTTTTGTTGAAAATTTGTTTGTTTTTTTTCTCGTTCAAAATTATTTTTGTTATTGAAAATGTTACTATTCAATATTTAGTTGAGAAATTATCTTTTTTACTATTTTTATTTTTTTGTATTCTATTATTATTTTATTATTTTTTTTATCATTTTCTAGAAAATTTTTCACTTTTTTAGTAAAAATTAATCTTATGGATTGAAAATTAATCTTCTTGTTTGTAATTTAATGTTAAACATTAATTTTTAAGTGAAAGTTCAACTATTCAATTGTTGATTTACAATTTATCTTTTTAATTGAAAATTCATGTATTTTATTGAAAATTCGTCTCTTATTTATTAAAAATAATCTTCTTGGTTGAAAATTCTTCTGTTTGGTTCAAAAATCAATTATTTCAGTTAAAGATTAATCATTTTTTTTTGCTTAAGAATAAAACTGCTTGGTTGAAAGTTAAATTGAATTTGTTTTTAAAATAAATTTGTTGTGTGTGGAAAATTATTATTTTTTTAAATGAAAATTTAACTATTTCATTCTTTGTTAAAAAGTGATCTTTTTTATTTTAATATTCAGCTATTTGTTTGAAAATTGATCTTTTTTAGTTGAAAATTAAACTGCTTATTTGGGAGTTAATGTATTTTTTTTTAAATCGCCTTTTTGGTAGAAAATTAATCTTTTTGGTTGAAAATTCAACTATTCCAGTTGAAGATTCATCACTTTACTTCTGATCGCAGAAAAATTCAAGTTTTCATTATTTTAATCTTTCTTTAGTTAAAGATTCAACTACTTAGTTAAAAGTTAAACTCTTTTGTTCAAAATTAATTTTTTTCTGGTTGAAGATTCATTATTTTCATTGAAAATTCATTTCTGGATTGAAAATTTAACAATTTTGCTGAAAATCCGCGTTTTTCTTTGTTAGGAATAAGATTTTTAGTAGAAAATTTAAACATTCTATTTTTCTTTGAAAATGTATCTTTTTTGGATGAAAAGTCAACTATTTGGTTGAAAATTTATATTTTTTATTGAGAAATTAAACTAGTTGTTTGAAAATTGATGTAATTTATGAAAAATTTGCCCTATTTTGTAGAAAATTAATCTTTATGTTTGAAAATTCATATTTTTGGTATAAAAATCAACTATTCCAGTTCAAGATTCATCATTTTAGTTGAAAATTTATGAGTTTGGTTGAAAATTGATCTTTTCTTGGTGAAAATTCAACAATTTGGATGAAAATTTGTTCTTTTTGATTGAAGATTCAACTACTTCCTTGAAAATCCACATATTTGGTTAAAAATCTATTGTTTTATAGAAAATGATATTTTTCTTCGCAAGTTAGTCTTCTTGTTCAAAAATTCTTCTTTTCGGTTAAAAATGTAGTACTTCAGTTAAATATTTATTACTTAAATTGAAAATTCATCTATCAGGTTGGAAATAAAATTAGTCCGTTGAATGTTAAACTCTTTTGTTGAAAATTATTTTTTTTGGCTGACGATTCATCATTTTAATTGAAAATTCTACTCTGCTTGAAAATTTAACTATTCTGCTGAAAATCCTTTTTTTTTTGTTTGTTCAGTATTTGATTTTTAACAGAAAATTTAACCATTCTATTTTTGGTTGAAAATGTATTTTTTTGGTAGAAAATTTTATTATTTGGTTCAATCTTCCACGATTTGCTGGGGAATTGATCTATTTTGTTAAAAATTCATCTCTTTTGGTCAAAAATTAAACTTTTTGGTTTAAAATTGCATTATTTTGTTAAAAAATTAGTATTTTTTAGGTAAAAATTAAATTATTTAGTGGAAAATTGGTCTTTTTTGATAGCAAATTGATTTTATTGGTTGAGAAATCATCTTTTTGTTTGAAAATTTACCTATTCTTGTTTGAAATTCATTTTTTGTTAGTGAAAAATTAAGTTTTTAATTGAAACTTTAACGATTTCATTATTATTTGAACATTTATATTTTTTCGTTTTAAATGTTTAAAAATTTGCCTATTTTGGTAGCATATTCATCTTTTTGGTAGAAAATTAAACTATTTGGTTGATGATTCAACCAACGAATTCATATATTTTGTTAAAAATTCATCTTTTTTGGTAAAAAATTAAACTTCTTGGTTTAAAATTCCACTATTTTGTTAAAAATTTATATTTTTTGTTTAAAAATGAATTTTTCAAACTGAACATTTATTTATTTATTATTAATTTTCCGCCACTGCGGAAATGGAATAATGTTAGGAAATAAAAGAACTAAAAATGATCTCTTTCGTTGAAAGTTTAAATATTTGTTCCAACATTTTTTTTGTTAGAAAATTTCATTTAAAGGATTAATAATTTACCTATTTTTGTTGAAAATTCATTTTTTATGGACTAAAAATTGAAATATCTGGTGGAAAATTAATATTTTTGTCAAAAATACGTCATTTTTGGATAGAAAATTAATTGTTTTGTTTATAACTTTATTTTTGTACTTGAATATTCAACTAGTTGTTTAAAATTCATCTATTTTAATGAAAATTCAGCTGTTTGGTGAAAAATTCATATATTTTATTGGAAAACTAACTATTTGGTGATAAATTCATTTATTTTTTTTAATTCCTTTTTTTTTTTGGTAGAAAATCAATCTTGTTTGTTGAAAATGTATCTTTTTGGTTAAGGATTCGACTATTTTGTCAAAACTTCTTGTTTTCTGTTTGAATTCAACTTTAAAATTCCTTTTTTCTTGTTTAAAAATCAATTTTGTCAACTGAAAATTTAAATATTTGGTTAAAAATTCCCTTTTTTTTTTGTTGAAAATTATTTCTTAACTGAAAATTTAACTACCCCATTATCGGTTCATTGTTTATTTTTTCTAGTTGAATATTCAACTATTTATTTAAAATTACATCTATTTTAATGAAAATTCATCCATTTTGTTAAAAATTAGTATTTTTGGTCGGAAATTAAACTTCTTGGTTTAAAATTTAACTATTTTGTTTAAAATTAGTTTTTTTTTCGTTTAAAAATTAATTTTGTTAACTGAAATTTTAAATATTTTATTAAAAATTCGTTTTTTGTTGGTTGAGAATTATTTTTTCAACTCAAAAGTTAACTACTCCGTTTTTTTTTTAAAGTTCATATTTTCTTGTTCAAAATTCTACAATTTGGATGAAAATTTGTCCTGTTTAATTGAAAATTCAACTATTTCGTTGAAAATCCACATACTTTTTTTGGAAATCCATTTTTTAAATGGAAAATTATTTTTTTATGCAATTCAATCTTCTTGTTTAAAAATTATTTTTCTCGATTAAAAATTAAGTATTCCAGTTATATATTTATCATTTTAGTTGAAAACTCATCTTTTAGGTTGGAAATATAATTAGTTGGTTGAAGATTCATAATTTTAATTAAAAATTCGTTTCTTTGGTTGATATATGAGCTATTTGATTGAAGAGTTGATTTTTCTTTGGATGAAAATGAATTGTTTTTGCCGAAAAATAATTTGTCATTTGTTGAAAATTCTTCACTTAGTTTGAAAATGAAAGTATTTTTTCAAAAGTTATTTCTTTTTGTGGAAAGTAATTTTTTTAATGAAAACCTAATTTATTCCAATCGAATATTCCGTACTATTAGTTAAAAATTCTTGTTTTCGGTTGGACATTAATTTTTTTTAACCTATTTATTTATTTAAGTTTTGTTTGACAAATTATCTTTTTTAGTAAAAATTAATTTCTTTTTTGAAAATGCAATTATTCCAGTTGAAGACTTATTGTTTTACTTAAAAATTCATCAGTTATGTTGAAAATTGAACTATTTTATTGAAAATTCGTTTTTTTGTTGAAAATTAAACTAAATTTTTTTTTTTAATTCTTTCAAAATTCAGGAAACATTTTAACATCAAAAGGAACAATTGGAAAGGGAGCAATTAAAAAAAAAAGTATTTTTGGACCACCCTGATAATAATAATGGTTAAAACCAGTATTTAATTCGCCTTCGTTATCTCTAAAAAGTATGAAAATTAAGTTTAAATATTATTATTTTTTTAGGAGAAAAAGTACGTTCTTGTTAAAAACGAATACCATCGAAAATCGAAAGAGGTCCACTTTCTGAAGGAAAAGTATTCAAATTTGTTGAAGCTTGATGAAAGTCTTCACAAACATGTCCAGGAATTGGAATCGAAAAAAGCAAAACAGTCTCAACAGACTAGTTTCATGATGACTCCAATATCGATGCCCAGAAGTGCTCAAAGCCTCAGGTAAAAAAATCAGTTTTTATATTTTTATAATGGCCAACAGGATTTTAAAAATTGAGATTTTATCAACCAACCGTTTGAAAGTTAAATTTTTTGAAAAATTTTGAACTTAAAGTTGAAAATTCGTTGTTTTTTTTCAGTAGAAAATTAATCTTCTTGGCTAAAAATTAATATTTTGTATTGAAGATTAATCTCTTTGGTTGGAAATTTAACTATTTTGTTAAAATTAGTTTTTAAATTATTTTTTTTTATTGAAAATTAAAACTTTTTTTTTTTTAGTTGAGAATTGATCCCCTTTATTTGGAAATTCATGTATTTTGTTGATTTTTTTTTAATTACTGACTTTGGTTGAAAATTAATTTTTTGTTCAAAACTTGGTATAAAATACAACTTTTTGGTTGAAAATTTATGTAGTTTCTGAAAATTTGCCTTTTTTGATTGAAAATCAATCTTTTTCGTTAAAAATTCATTTTTTGTATGGAAACTTATCTTTTATATAAAATTTTTATTAGTGGAAAATTCAACTCATGTTCAAAACTCGTATTTTTTGGTTGAATTCAACTGTTTTTGATTGAAAATTATAAACTTTTTTCGGTTGGAATATCAACTGAAATATCAATTCATATTTTTTTATTGAAAATTCATAAATTCAAAATTTAATTATTCGATTCTCGATTAAAAATTGATCTTTTTAGTTGTATATCCCACTATTTGATTGAAAATTTATCTTTTTTAGTTGAAAATTCGTTTTTTTGTTCGTAGAAAATTAATCTTCTTGGCTAAACATTAATATTTTGTGTTGAAGATTAATCTCTTTGGTTTGAAATTTAACTATTTTGTTAAAATTAGTTTTTTAATTAATTTTTTTTATTGAAAATTTAACCATTCCCTTTTTGCTACAAAATTAATATTTTTTAGTTGAAAATTTATGTCTTTTGTTAAAAATTTAACCATGTTCTGGAAAATTCGTTTCTTTATCAATTATTTTTCAAATGGAAAATTAAACTATTTTTTTTTAGTTGAGAATTGATCCCCTGTATTTTAAAATTAATGTATTTTGTTGAAATTTTTTTTTTTTTTTTAATGACTTTGGTTAAAAATTAATTTTTTTTTTGAAAACTTAACTAATGAATTTTTGTTTGAAAATTCTACTATTAAGTTGTTAATTCATATATTTTCTTGAAAATTCGTCTTTTTTGTTGGGAAATTAATCTTCGTTGAAAATTCATTTTTTTATTGAATATTATCTTTTTTTGTTGCGAATGTACATTTTTTGGTTCAAAATTCAACTCTTTTTTAGAAAGTTCGTATTTTTTGGTATAAAATACAACTTTTTGGTTGAAAATTCATGTATTTCTGAAAATTTCTCTTTTTTGATTGAAAATAAATATTTTTCGTTGAAAAATCATTTTTTATATGGAAACTTATCTTTTATATTGAGAATTCGTATTTTTTGGTTGAAAATTGAATTGCTTGGTTAAAAATTGAACTACTTTGTTAAAAATTAATTTTTTGGTTGAAGATTCATCATGTTAATTAAAAATTAATTCCTTTGGTTGAAAAATGAGCTATTATGTTGAAAATTTGTTTTTTCTTTGGCTGAAAATTAATTTCTTTACTGAAAAATTAACTATTTCAATTGAAAATTGAACTATTTTGTTGAAAATTCGTTTCTTTTGTTTTAAATAATTTGTTGTAACTGAAAATGTGTTTGAACATAAATTTTTGGTTGGAAAATTATCTTTTTTAGTTGAAAATTCGCCTTTTTTGGTAGAATTTAATCTTCTTGGTTGAAAATTCATCTTTTTGGTTCAAAGTTTGACTCTTCCAGTTCGAGATTCATAATTTTAGTTAAAAATTCATCACTTTGTTTGAAAATGTAACTATTTTTTTAATAAGTAGTTTTTTTGTTTGTTGAAAATTAGTTTCATTTAATGAAAATCCCAATTGAATATGTCATCATTTTAGTTGAAATTTAATCTCTTTGGTTGAACATTCATTTTTTAACTGATAATTTAATGTACTCAATTTTTGGTTGACGATTTATCTTTTTTAGTTGAAAATTCATAATTAGTGTTGAAAATTAATTTTTTTTCAACTGAAAATTTAATTATTCCATTTTTGGTTGAAAATTGATCTTTTATTAAGTTCAAAATTCAACTATTTCGTTGAAAAATCGTCTTTTCAGGTAGAAAATTAATCTTTTTGCTGTAAAATTAATCTTCTTATTCAAAAATTTATTTTTATGGTTACAAATTCAATTATTCCAGTTAAATATTATCATTTTCGTTGAAAATTCATCATTTTGTTGGAAAATGTTTGTGTAAAATTAATCCAATTCAGTTGAATATTGGTGAAAAATTTATTTCTTAACTGAAAATTTAACTAATCCATTTTGGTTGAAAACTGATCATTTTTTAGTTCAAAATTTTTTTGGTTAAAAATTGATCATTTTTAGTTCAGAGTTTAACTAGTTGATTGAGAATTCATGTATTTTATTGAAATATTTTCTTTTTTGGTGGGAAATTAATCTTTTTGGTTGAAAATTCAACTATTTTGTTAAAATATATAAAGATTCCAACGAATAAATTTGAAAAAACGAATATATTTTAAATTTCATATAAATTATATAATGAACAATATAATATAAAATATAAATGTGAATATAAATTTATCTATCTTTTTGAAAATTTAACATGTTTACTCGAAAAGTTAGGAATTTTAAGTATAAGAGGATAAAATAAAAATTTGTTTAAATTATTATTCAAATTCCTCGACTTCGGAACATAATTTTTCAAAGTTTTCTAAATTAAAAATATTAACTGTTTATTTAAAAACTGAAAAAAGAACATTATTTATAATAAACTCTCGAAACTGTGTACATATTTCGAGTCGATTGTCGATTGTTATTGTCTAAAATATTCCATTTTTAATCCATTTAATTTGAAATTTTCTTAAATAAAAAAAAAGAACAATTATGTAATATTTAGTAATATTTGGTTATTCATTCAAAATGAGCAATTGTTAATCAAGTATTTAAAACTAAACAATTTGAAACTGAATTGTTTAAAATAGAAAGCCTTAAATCTTTAAAAATTCAGAGTACTAAATTTAATCTTTGAATGTTACCATTTTTTTCAACAACAAAATTTTACGTTTAAATAAAAATAAGTTGAATTTAACCAAATATATTAATTTACAACAAAAAAGTAAACTTTCTACCTAAGGGTTGAATTTTCAACCAAAAAAGTAGAATTTTTAACCCAAAAAGTTAAATTGTCAACAAAATAGTTGAATTTTCAGACAAAAAAAAATGAATTCTCCAAAAAATTTCGATGTTACAATCAAAAAAATTTACTTTTAAATAAAATACACTTTAATTAAACCAAAAAAGACAAATTTTCAAACAAACAAACCATTCAATTATTTAATTAGTAGCAATATTTGACTGTTTATTTAAAACGAGCAATTATAAATAAAATATTCAAAACTAAAAAAATTAAACTTTGAACTTTACAATGTTAATTGCTTTAATTACACAATATTTCATGTTTAAGTGAAAATTTTTTATTTTGATGTATAAATAACAATTGATCACTTTAATTTAGAAAAAAAAATTAAGTCTGTTGAAGAGATATTTAGATGTTTTGAAATGATTCAAAATTTAATTTAAAACCTGAAATGATTTCAAATAATTTAAAACAAAATGTAGATTTTTGCAGATGTCGAATAAAAATGTAGAAACTTTTTACGAATTGTGAAAGGTCTCATAAGAATAACAACATTTTCTTAAGATTCCTGTGAAATTTGAGAATGATTTCTTTGTTGAAAAACTAATTTTAGGAGAATAATTAAAAAGAGTGCAAAAATTCTGAAAAAAGAATCTAGAAGATTTTAAGGATTTAAAAAAATAAATGATCTTGATATTCCTGGGAAAATTTGAAATTATTTTTTATTTTGAACATGTAATTTTAAGAGAATATTTTAAAATATTTGAAAACTAATTTTGTTGTATAAATAACAATTCGACACATTTTTCAGAATTGTGAAAGGTGTCATAAGAATAAAAAAATGTTCTTAAAATTTCTAGCAAAATTGAGAACGATTTTTTGTATGAAAAATTATTTTTCGGAGAATATTTATAAAGGTTTCAAAAGATTTCCAAAATTATCAAAGAAGAATCTGTAAGATTATAAGATTTTTTTTTAGTTTGGCCGGATTTAAAAAAATGGGAAATATTCTAATCATTTTAGAAGATATTTAGAAGTTTTGAAAAAATTTCAAAAAATTTCAAAAAATTTCAAAAAAAATATACTTTATTGAGAATTTTGAAATAAAAATTTTAAGCTATTTAAGGATTTTAAAAGATTATGAGGTAATAAAAAAATTGCCTTGATATTTCGGGGAAAATTTGAAATTATATTTTATTCTGAAAAAATTATTTCAAAATATTTCAAAACATCAAAATATTTATTTGTTGGACAAATTTTTCGTTAGCATTTTTTTGTCTTCAATTTTTTAAAAGCGAATATTTCATATTCAACATTTTTCAAACAAGTTTAAGAAAAATAGCAAATAGAAAAAAATATTAAATAAAATATCAGTAATAATTTGATAGTACATTTCACCTTTCCAATATCATTTTTTTCAATATACTCCACACTGTGATAAAGTCTAAATAAAAAATTTTTCTTGGGCTTATTTTTAACCTGCTTTTATTAAAATAATCTAACTTCTATTTTGAAAAAAGTTTTCAGTTTGAAAACAAAATTTAAGCAATCAACTTTTAGTGTTTCTAACTTAAAATTGATTAAAACGATATAAAAGTTTATAACAGTTTTAAATTTTCTTTGAGAATTTAACTATTTTATTCAAAATTCATCCTTTGTGGATGAATTGAACTGTTTTTTTATTTAAAATAAAAATTTGTTGTTGTTGAAGATAAATTATTTTAGTTGAAAATTCATTCAATCATGAAAATGATTTTTTTGTTGTAAAGTTCATTTTTTCTTCTTTAGAATTCAATTGTTTTGTAGAAAATTTGTGTTTTTTAGTTTGAAATTCCAATACATTAATTGAATTTTTTTTCTGTACGGAAAATTTTTTGTTTGTTAAAGAATTCACTATTTAGTTGAAAATTGGTCTATTTTGGTTGAGGATTCATTAAT
>CAKNXH010075230.1:0-15870 GCA_932178445.1 Andricus quercusramuli | reverse complement strand
CGAAATTTTTACTGTATTGTAGAAAATTCGTCTTTTTGGCTTAAAAAATCAGCAATTTGGTTTTCAATATTTTTTCTTCCTTAACTGAAAAATATTTTTTGGTTGAAAATTCAAATATGTGTTTCAGAATTCATATTTTTGGTTGAAAATTCAATTAATTTGGTAGAAAATACAAATATTTGTTTCAAAATTCATATTCCTGGGTTGAAATTTTCACTTTTTAGTAGAAAAATTTGTTTTTTTGATTGAAAATTCAACTTTTTGGCAAAAATTCGTCTTTTTTGTTTGGAAAATCAATTAATTTTCTAGAAAATTCAAATATTTGTTTGAAATCACTTTCCTTTCTCAACTGAAAAATCTTTCTTGGTTGAAATTCAAATAATTTGGAAGAAAATTCAACTATTGGTTTCAAAATTCATATTTTTGGTTCGAAATTTTGACTCTTTTGTAGAAAATTCGTCATTTTGGCTTGAAAATTCAGTAATTATGTAGAAAATTAAACTATTTTGTTGAAAATTCTTTTTCGAAGAAACTAAAAATTTGGTTTGGCGAAAATTCGCCTTTTCGTTGTAAAAATTCATCTTCTTTAGTAGAAAATTCATATTTTTGGTTCCAAATTTTTACTGTATTGTAGCAAATTCGTCTTTTTGGCTTAAAAATTCAACAATTTGGTTTAAAATCTTTTTTCTTCCTTAACTGAAAATTTTTCTTTCTTAACTAAAAAATCTTTTTTACATCTTGACTGAAAAATCTTTTTTGGTTGAAAATTCAACACATTTGGTAGAAAATTGAAATATTTGTTTCCAAATTTTTACTTTATTTTAGAAAATTCGTCTTTTTGGCTTCAAAATTCAACAATTTGGTTTAGAATCTTTTTTCTTTTTTAAGTGAAAAATATTTTATCTTTCTTAATTGAAAAATCTTTTTTTTTCTCAACTGAAAAATCTTTTTTCTTTCTTAACTGAAAAATATTTGTTGGTTGAAAATTCAAATATTTGCTTCAAAATTCATATTTTTCGTTTGAAATTTTTACTTTATTGTTGAACATTCGTCTTTTTGGCTTAAAAGTTCAACAATTTGGTTCAAAATATTTTTTCTTTCTTAACTGAAAAATCTTTTTTCTTTCTAACTGATAAATCTTTTCTGGTTAAAAATTCAATTAATTTGGTAGAAAATTAGATTATTTGCTTCAAAATTCATATTTTTGGTTCGAAATTTTTACTGTATTGTAGAAAATTCGTCCTCTTGGCTTAAAAATTCAACTATTTGGTTTGAAATCTTTTTTCTTTCTTGACTGGAAAATAATTTTTGGTTGAAAATTCAATTAATTTGGTAGAAAATGCAAATATTTGTTTCAAAATTCATATTCCTGGTTGAAATGTTCACTGTTTAGTAGAAAATTCGTCTTTTTGGCTCAAAAATTCAACCATTTGGTTTGAAATCATTTTTCTTTCTTAACTGATAAATCTTTGTTGGTTAAAAATTCAATTAATTTGGTGGAAAATTCAATTATTTGTTTCAATATTCATATTTTTGGTTCGAAATTTTCACTTTATTGTAGAAAATTCGTCGTTTTGGCATAAAAAATCATCAATTTGGTTTAAAATATTTGTTCTGCCTTGACTGAAAAATATTTTTTCTTTCTCTACTGAAAAATATTTTTTGGTTGAAAATTCAAATATTTTTTTCAAAATTCATATTTTTGGTTCGAAATTTGTACTCTATTGTAGAAAATTCGTCTTTTTGGCTTAAAAAGTCAACAATTTGGTTTGAAATCTTTTTTCTTTCTTGACTGAAAAATAATTTTTGGTTGAAAATTCCATTAATTTGGTAGAAAATACAAAAGTATTTGTTTTAAAATTCATATTCCTAGGTTGAAATTTTCACTGTTCAATAGGAAAATTCTTTTTTTTTTGGCTTGAAAATTCAACAGTTTGTTTAAAATCTTTCTTCTTTCTTGACTGAAAAATCTTCCTTGCTTGAAAATTTAATAATTATATAGAGAAATTTACACTATTTGCTTCATAATTCGTTTTCGAAAAACTAAAAATTTTTTGATTGAAAATTCAACTTTTTGGCAAAAATTCGTCTTTTTAGTTTGGAAAATCAATTACTTTGCTAGAAAATTCAAATATTTGTTTGAAATCACTTTTCTTTCTCAACTTGGTAGAAAAATCGTCTTTTTGACTTAAAAATTCAACAATTTAGTTTAAAATCTTTTTTCTTCCTTAACTGAATTTTTTTTTTCTTTCTTAACTTAAAAATCTTTTTTATTTCTTAACTGATAAATCTTTTTTGGTTGAAAATTCAACACATTTGGTCGAAAATTGGAATATTTGTTTCAAAATTTTTACTTCATTGAAGAAAATGTTCTTTCTTGACTGATAAATCTGTTTTAGTTCAAAATTCAATTAATTTGGAAGAATTTTGGTAGAAAATTCGTCTTTTTGACTTAAAAATTCACCAATTTGGTTTCGAATCTTTTTTCTTTCTTAAGTGATAAATATTTTATTTTCTTTAACTGAACATTTTTTTTTCTCAACTGAAAAATCTTTTTTGGTTGAAAATTCAACTCATTTGGTAGAAAATTCAAATATTTTTTTCAAAATGTTTACTTTATTGTAAAAAATTCGTCTTTTTGGCTGAAAAATTCAACAATTTGGTTTAGAATATTTTTTCTTCCTTAACTGATAAATCTTTTTTAGTAAAAAATTCAATTAGTTTGGAAGAAAATTCAAATATTTATTTAAAATTTCATATTCTTGGGTTCGAATTATCACTGTTTTAAACAAAATGTATTTTTTTGGCTTTCAAATTCAACAGTTTTTTAAAAATCTTTTTTATTTCTTGACAGAAAAATATTTCTTCGTTGTATATTTTTTCGTGCTTGAAAATTCAACTTTTTTCTTTAAAATTGTAGTATTCTGGGTTTAACGTTTTTATTTGAAATTTCATCTTTTTGAATAAAAATGCAACTATATTGTTGAAAATTAAT
This sequence comes from Andricus quercusramuli, assembly GCA_932178445.1. Taxonomy (NCBI): domain Eukaryota; kingdom Metazoa; phylum Arthropoda; class Insecta; order Hymenoptera; family Cynipidae; genus Andricus; species Andricus quercusramuli. The sequence continues at coordinate 12,875 of CAKNXH010075230.1, read as the reverse complement.
CTTTTTTGGTAGAAAATTAATCTCCTTAGTTGGAAATTCATCTTTTTGTTTGAAAATTTAACTATTTGGTTTACAAATTTCTATTTCGGTTGTAGTTTCATCTTTTTTGATAAAAATTTACCTTTTTTATTTGAAAATTCAGCTATTTGGATGAAAATCCATATTTTTTGTGGAAAATTCAAATACGCTTCGTTAAAAGTTGAACTACTTCGTAAAAAATTCATTTTTTTCAATTTAAATTTATCAGAAATTTTAAAATTTAAAGATTTATTCCTGTAACTAGTGATTTTTCTCTAAATTTTTAAAATATTTTTCCGAATTGTGCGATTTTTAAATTAAAAACAAAAGACAAAAACTAAATATTATGTTGTCGAAAATTCATCAATTTTGTCAAAAAGTCGTCCTTTTTGGTTGTAAGTTCCTCTTTTAGGCTTGAAAATTCGTCATTTGGGTTGAAATCTATCTTCTTTTTTTCTCGACTGAAAAATCTTTTTTTGTTGAAAATTCATTTCATTTGGTTGAAAATTCCAATATTTGTTTCAAAATGCATATTTTTGGTTCGAAATTTGTATTCTATTGTAGAAAATTTGTCTTTTTGGCTTAAAAATTCAACAATTTTGTTTCAAATATTTTTTCTTTCTTTACTGAAAAATAATTTTTGTTTGGAAATTCAATTAATTTGGTAGAAAATGCAAATATTTGTTTCGAAATTCATATTCCTGGATTGAAATTTTCACTGTTTTGTAGAAAAATTCGTCGTTTTGGCTTGAAAATTCAACAGTTTAAAATCTTTTTTCTTTATTGACTGAAAAATCTTTCTTTTTTGAAAATTCAATAATTAGGTAGAAAATTGAACTATTTTTATAAAAATCCGTTTTCGAAGAAACTAGAAATTTAACTATTTTTGGTTGAAAATTTATCTTTTTTGGTTGAAAATTCAACTTTTTGGCGATTATTCGTCTTTTTAGTATGAAAATTCAAATTATTTGATAGAAATTTCAGATATTTGTTCCAAAATTCATATTCCTGGGTTAAAATTTTCTCTGTTTTATAGAAAAATTATTTTGTTGATTTGAAAATACAACAGTTTGTTTAAAATCCTTATTTTTTTGACTGAAAAATCTTTCTTGCTTGAAAATTTAATAATTATATAGAAAATTGAACTATTTTGTACAAAATTCGTTTTTGAAGAAACTAAAAATTCAACCAGTTTTGGTTTACAATTGATCTTTTTTGGTTGAAAATTCAACTTTTTGGCAAAAATTCGCCTTTTCAGTTTGAAAAATCAATTAATTTGCTAGAAAATTTAAATATTTGTTTGAAAATTCATATTCCTCGGTTGAAATTTTCACTGTTCTGTAGAAAAATTCGTCTTTTTGGCTTGAAAATTCAATAATTTGTTTAAAATCTTTTTTCTTTCTCGGTTGAAAATTCAATCAATTTTGTAGAAAATTCAACTATTAGTTTGAAAATTCATATTTTTTTGGTTCGAAATTTTTACTGTTTTGTAGAAAATTTGTCTTTTTGGCTTGAAAATTCAGTAATTATGTAGAAAACTCAAATATTTGATTCAAAATTCATATTCCTGGGTTAAAATTTTCGCTGTTTTTAAGAAAATTTATCTTTTTGGCTTGTAAATTTAACAATTTTTTAAAAATCTTTTTTCTTTCTTGACTGAAAAATCTTTCATGATTGAAAATTCAATTAATTTTTTTTTGTTTTCAAAATTCATTTTTTTGGTGAATAAAAATGCAAATATATTGTTGAACATTAATCTTTTTTGGTATAAAATTAACTTTCTTAGTTGAAAATTCATCTTTTTGGTTGAAAATTCAACTATTTGGTTTAATAAATTTCTATTTTGTTTGAAATTTCATATTTTTTTATAAAAAATGGTTTTTGATAAAAATTTATCTTTTTTATTTGAAAAGTCAAGTATGTAACTATTCCGCTTGTTGTTGAAAATTACTCTTTTGGGTAAAAAAGGAACTTTTTCATTTGAAAATTAATCTTTTTGGTTAAAAATAAAACTATTCTGTTGAAAATTAATATTTTTTGATATAAAATTAATCTTCTCAGTTAAAAATTCACCTTTGTTGTTGAAAATTCAACTAATTGTAGAAAATTTAACAATTGGGTTGAAATCTTTTCTCTTTTTTGACTGAAAATCTTTTTTGGTTGAAAATCCAACTCTTTTGTTGAAAATTCATGTTTTTTGTTTGAAGATTCATCTCTTTTGGTAGATATTTTCTTTTTTTAATGCCAAACATTCTCTTTAAATGTGTGATTGACTTTATTTGAAAATACATCTTCTTGGTTAAAAATGCAGGTATATTCTTGAAAATTAATCTTCTTTGATAGAAAATTCAAATAGTTCCGTGAAAGTTGAACTGCTGTTTTAAAAATGCATTTTTTGGCTGAAGATTCATCATTTTAATTGAAAAGTCATCTCTTTATTTAAAAATCTAACTACTCAGCTGAAAATTCGTTTTTTGTTTTAAAACTTATTGTTAAATTTAAAAACAAAATACCAAAACCACTTGGATTTAATCTAAATGGAAAATAAGCCTTATAAAAATTAAGTAGAATAAAAATATGAAATCATTTCAAAATTTAAATCAAAATTTCTTCTCAAATTTAGCAACAAAGCAATGTCCACAGTGCAAAGTTCAAGACGTTCCGTCCATGATTCTTCAAGAACCACTAAAGCCAGAAATAAAGCACTGTTTTGAATCCACGGAAGAACTTTCTGAAAAATTGAGACAGGCGAATCTCTTTCATGAAATGCAACGTTCTTTGAACTGCAAACGTCTCAATGAAATCGTAAGTGTATTTTATATGATATAATAATTAGGGTGGTCAAAAAAAGGCTTTATTTTCGTTTTCAAATTGCAGAATTAAAAAAAAATATATTTAGAGGTCTCTCAAGTCCATTTTTGAAAAAATTTCTTATTTTATGCAATAATGGGTTTGCGAATCCCCTCAATATTTGTTTAAATGCTGTCAATTTGGTTGATGTATTTTACTGAAAAAGGGTGTCTACCCTACCTGGAAAACCTGGAAAACCTGGAATTGTCAGGGAATTTTTATGTACCTGGAAAAACCTGGAAACGTCAGGGAATTTTTTTTTTTAAGTCAGGGAAATTTTTAAGAGGTTGTCTACCTTTTTAAAAATTACAGTATTGAATTGAATGAAAATGATTCTTCATTTGTAAAAGTATATCTCTCTATTACTATGTTCATCTATTTGGTTGAAAATTCGATCTTTTTGGTTGAATTCTATTATTTTTTAATGAAAATTGTAATCTTTTCTTTTTGAAATATCAGCTGCCACATTTTTCGTTCCGAGTTCATAGTTTCCGAAAGAAGATTTAATTACTTGGTTGAGAGTTACTCTTTTGTTGAAAATTTGTTTGTTTTTTTTCTCGTTCAAAATTATTTTTGTTATTGAAAATGTTACTATTCAATATTTAGTTGAGAAATTATCTTTTTTACTATTTTTATTTTTTTGTATTCTATTATTATTTTATTATTTTTTTTATCATTTTCTAGAAAATTTTTCACTTTTTTAGTAAAAATTAATCTTATGGATTGAAAATTAATCTTCTTGTTTGTAATTTAATGTTAAACATTAATTTTTAAGTGAAAGTTCAACTATTCAATTGTTGATTTACAATTTATCTTTTTAATTGAAAATTCATGTATTTTATTGAAAATTCGTCTCTTATTTATTAAAAATAATCTTCTTGGTTGAAAATTCTTCTGTTTGGTTCAAAAATCAATTATTTCAGTTAAAGATTAATCATTTTTTTTTGCTTAAGAATAAAACTGCTTGGTTGAAAGTTAAATTGAATTTGTTTTTAAAATAAATTTGTTGTGTGTGGAAAATTATTATTTTTTTAAATGAAAATTTAACTATTTCATTCTTTGTTAAAAAGTGATCTTTTTTATTTTAATATTCAGCTATTTGTTTGAAAATTGATCTTTTTTAGTTGAAAATTAAACTGCTTATTTGGGAGTTAATGTATTTTTTTTTAAATCGCCTTTTTGGTAGAAAATTAATCTTTTTGGTTGAAAATTCAACTATTCCAGTTGAAGATTCATCACTTTACTTCTGATCGCAGAAAAATTCAAGTTTTCATTATTTTAATCTTTCTTTAGTTAAAGATTCAACTACTTAGTTAAAAGTTAAACTCTTTTGTTCAAAATTAATTTTTTTCTGGTTGAAGATTCATTATTTTCATTGAAAATTCATTTCTGGATTGAAAATTTAACAATTTTGCTGAAAATCCGCGTTTTTCTTTGTTAGGAATAAGATTTTTAGTAGAAAATTTAAACATTCTATTTTTCTTTGAAAATGTATCTTTTTTGGATGAAAAGTCAACTATTTGGTTGAAAATTTATATTTTTTATTGAGAAATTAAACTAGTTGTTTGAAAATTGATGTAATTTATGAAAAATTTGCCCTATTTTGTAGAAAATTAATCTTTATGTTTGAAAATTCATATTTTTGGTATAAAAATCAACTATTCCAGTTCAAGATTCATCATTTTAGTTGAAAATTTATGAGTTTGGTTGAAAATTGATCTTTTCTTGGTGAAAATTCAACAATTTGGATGAAAATTTGTTCTTTTTGATTGAAGATTCAACTACTTCCTTGAAAATCCACATATTTGGTTAAAAATCTATTGTTTTATAGAAAATGATATTTTTCTTCGCAAGTTAGTCTTCTTGTTCAAAAATTCTTCTTTTCGGTTAAAAATGTAGTACTTCAGTTAAATATTTATTACTTAAATTGAAAATTCATCTATTAGGTTGGAAATAAAATTAGTCCGTTGAATGTTAAACTCTTTTGTTGAAAATTATTTTTTTTGGCTGACGATTCATCATTTTAATTGAAAATTCTACTCTGCTTGAAAATTTAACTATTCTGCTGAAAATCCTTTTTTTTTTGTTTGTTCAGTATTTGATTTTTAACAGAAAATTTAACCATTCTATTTTTGGTTGAAAATGTATTTTTTTGGTAGAAAATTTTATTATTTGGTTCAATCTTCCACGATTTGCTGGGGAATTGATCTATTTTGTTAAAAATTCATCTCTTTTGGTCAAAAATTAAACTTTTTGGTTTAAAATTGCATTATTTTGTTAAAAAATTAGTATTTTTTAGGTAAAAATTAAATTATTTAGTGGAAAATTGGTCTTTTTTGATAGCAAATTGATTTTATTGGTTGAGAAATCATCTTTTTGTTTGAAAATTTACCTATTCTTGTTTGAAATTCATTTTTTGTTAGTGAAAAATTAAGTTTTTAATTGAAACTTTAACGATTTCATTATTATTTGAACATTTATATTTTTTCGTTTTAAATGTTTAAAAATTTGCCTATTTTGGTAGCATATTCATCTTTTTGGTAGAAAATTAAACTATTTGGTTGATGATTCAACCAACGAATTCATATATTTTGTTAAAAATTCATCTTTTTTGGTAAAAAATTAAACTTCTTGGTTTAAAATTCCACTATTTTGTTAAAAATTTATATTTTTTGTTTAAAAATGAATTTTTCAAACTGAACATTTATTTATTTATTATTAATTTTCCGCCACTGCGGAAATGGAATAATGTTAGGAAATAAAAGAACTAAAAATGATCTCTTTCGTTGAAAGTTTAAATATTTGTTCCAACATTTTTTTTGTTAGAAAATTTCATTTAAAGGATTAATAATTTACCTATTTTTGTTGAAAATTCATTTTTTATGGACTAAAAATTGAAATATCTGGTGGAAAATTAATATTTTTGTCAAAAATACGTCATTTTTGGATAGAAAATTAATTGTTTTGTTTATAACTTTATTTTTGTACTTGAATATTCAACTAGTTGTTTAAAATTCATCTATTTTAATGAAAATTCAGCTGTTTGGTGAAAAATTCATATATTTTATTGGAAAACTAACTATTTGGTGATAAATTCATTTATTTTTTTTAATTCCTTTTTTTTTTTGGTAGAAAATCAATCTTGTTTGTTGAAAATGTATCTTTTTGGTTAAGGATTCGACTATTTTGTCAAAACTTCTTGTTTTCTGTTTGAATTCAACTTTAAAATTCCTTTTTTCTTGTTTAAAAATCAATTTTGTCAACTGAAAATTTAAATATTTGGTTAAAAATTCCCTTTTTTTTTTGTTGAAAATTATTTCTTAACTGAAAATTTAACTACCCCATTATCGGTTCATTGTTTATTTTTTCTAGTTGAATATTCAACTATTTATTTAAAATTACATCTATTTTAATGAAAATTCATCCATTTTGTTAAAAATTAGTATTTTTGGTCGGAAATTAAACTTCTTGGTTTAAAATTTAACTATTTTGTTTAAAATTAGTTTTTTTTTCGTTTAAAAATTAATTTTGTTAACTGAAATTTTAAATATTTTATTAAAAATTCGTTTTTTGTTGGTTGAGAATTATTTTTTCAACTCAAAAGTTAACTACTCCGTTTTTTTTTTAAAGTTCATATTTTCTTGTTCAAAATTCTACAATTTGGATGAAAATTTGTCCTGTTTAATTGAAAATTCAACTATTTCGTTGAAAATCCACATACTTTTTTTGGAAATCCATTTTTTAAATGGAAAATTATTTTTTTATGCAATTCAATCTTCTTGTTTAAAAATTATTTTTCTCGATTAAAAATTAAGTATTCCAGTTATATATTTATCATTTTAGTTGAAAATTCATCTTTTAGGTTGGAAATAAAATTAGTTGGTTGAAAATTAAACTCTTTCATTGAAGATTCATCGTTTTAATTAAAAATTCATTTCCTTGGTTTACCGAAAATTTAACTATTTTGTTGAACATTTTTTGTTTGTTTTTTTGGTTGAAAATTATTTTGTATTTTAAACTGGAAATTTAACTATTATTCCAGTTGAATATTCCATAATTTTAGATAAAAATTCATCTCTTTGAACATTCATTTATTTGAAAATTCTTCACTTAGTTCGAAAATATAAGTATTTTTTCAAAAGTTATTTTTTTTTGTGGAAATTAATTTTTTAAATTAAAATCTAACTTATCCAATCGAATATTCAGTAGTTTTTGTTAAAAATTCATGCGTTTGGTTGGACATAAATTTTTTTAACCTATCATTTATTTATTTAATTTTTGTTTGACAAATTACCTTTTTTAGTGAAAATTAATTTTTTGTTTTTGAAGATGCAATTATTCCATTTGAAGATTTATTGTTTTAGTTAAAAATTCATCAGTTATGTTGAAAATTGAACTATTTTATTGAAAATTCGTTTTTTTGTTGAAAATTAAACTAAATTTTTTTTTTTAATTCTTTCAAAATTCAGGAAACATTTTAACATCAAAAGGAACAATTGGAAAGGGAGCAATTAAAAAAAAAAGTATTTTTGGACCACCCTGATAATAATAATGGTTAAAACCAGTATTTAATTCGCCTTCGTTATCTCTAAAAAGTATGAAAATTAAGTTTAAATATTATTATTTTTTTAGGAGAAAAAGTACGTTCTTGTTAAAAACGAATACCATCGAAAATCGAAAGAGGTCCACTTTCTGAAGGAAAAGTATTCAAATTTGTTGAAGCTTGATGAAAGTCTTCACAAACATGTCCAGGAATTGGAATCGAAAAAAGCAAAACAGTCTCAACAGACTAGTTTCATGATGACTCCAATATCGATGCCCAGAAGTGCTCAAAGCCTCAGGTAAAAAAATCAGTTTTTATATTTTTATAATGGCCAACAGGATTTTAAAAATTGAGATTTTATCAACCAACCGTTTGAAAGTTAAATTTTTTGAAAAATTTTGAACTTAAAGTTGAAAATTCGTTGTTTTTTTTTAGTAGAAAATTAATCTTCTTGGCTAAAAATTAATATTTTGTATTGAAGATTAATCTCTTTGGTTGGAAATTTAACTATTTTGTTAAAATTAGTTTTTAAATTATTTTTTTTTATTGAAAATTAAAACTTTTTTTTTTTTAGTTGAGAATTGATCCCCTTTATTTGGAAATTCATGTATTTTGTTGATTTTTTTTTAATTACTGACTTTGGTTGAAAATTAATTTTTTGTTCAAAACTTGGTATAAAATACAACTTTTTGGTTGAAAATTTATGTAGTTTCTGAAAATTTGCCTTTTTTGATTGAAAATCAATCTTTTTCGTTAAAAATTCATTTTTTGTATGGAAACTTATCTTTTATATAAAATTTTTATTAGTGGAAAATTCAACTCATGTTCAAAACTCGTATTTTTTGGTTGAATTCAACTGTTTTTGATTGAAAATTATAAACTTTTTTCGGTTGGAATATCAACTGAAATATCAATTCATATTTTTTTATTGAAAATTCATAAATTCAAAATTTAATTATTCGATTCTCGATTAAAAATTGATCTTTTTAGTTGTATATCCCACTATTTGATTGAAAATTTATCTTTTTTAGTTGAAAATTCGTTTTTTTGTTCGTAGAAAATTAATCTTCTTGGCTAAACATTAATATTTTGTGTTGAAGATTAATCTCTTTGGTTTGAAATTTAACTATTTTGTTAAAATTAGTTTTTTAATTAATTTTTTTTATTGAAAATTTAACCATTCCCTTTTTGCTACAAAATTAATATTTTTTAGTTGAAAATTTATGTCTTTTGTTAAAAATTTAACCACGTTCTGGAAAATTCGTTTCTTTATCAATTATTTTTCAAATGGAAAATTAAACTATTTTTTTTTAGTTGAGAATTGATCCCCTGTATTTTAAAATTAATGTATTTTGTTGAAATTTTTTTTTTTTTTTTAATGACTTTGGTTAAAAATTAATTTTTTTTTTGAAAACTTAACTAATGAATTTTTGTTTGAAAATTCTACTATTAAGTTGTTAATTCATATATTTTCTTGAAAATTCGTCTTTTTTGTTGGGAAATTAATCTTCGTTGAAAATTCATTTTTTTATTGAATATTATCTTTTTTTGTTGCGAATGTACATTTTTTGGTTCAAAATTCAACTCTTTTTTAGAAAGTTCGTATTTTTTGGTATAAAATACAACGTTTTGGTTGAAAATTCATGTATTTCTGAAAATTTCTCTTTTTTGATTGAAAATAAATATTTTTCGTTGAAAAATCATTTTTTATATGGAAACTTATCTTTTATATTGAGAATTCGTATTTTTTGGTTGAAAATTGAATTGCTTGGTTAAAAATTGAACTACTTTGTTAAAAATTAATTTTTTGGTTGAAGATTCATCATGTTAATTAAAAATTAATTCCTTTGGTTGAAAAATGAGCTATTATGTTGAAAATTTGTTTTTTCTTTGGCTGAAAATTAATTTCTTTACTGAAAAATGAACTATTTCAATTGAAAATTGAACTATTTTGTTGAAAATTCGTTTCTTTTGTTTTAAATAATTTGTTGTAACTGAAAATGTGTTTGAACATAAATTTTTGGTTGGAAAATTATCTTTTTTAGTTGAAAATTCGCCTTTTTTGGTAGAATTTAATCTTCTTGGTTGAAAATTCATCTTTTTGGTTCAAAGTTTGACTCTTCCAGTTAGAGATTCATAATTTTAGTTAAAAATTCATCACTTTGTTTGAAAATGTAACTATTTTTTTAATAAGTAGTTTTTTTGTTTGTTGAAAATTAGTTTCATTTAATGAAAATCCCAATTGAATATGTCATCATTTTAGTTGAAATTTAATCTCTTTGGTTGAACATTCATTTTTTAACTGATAATTTAATGTACTCAATTTTTGGTTGACGATTTATCTTTTTTAGTTGAAAATTCATAATTAGTGTTGAAAATTAATTTTTTTTCAACTGAAAATTTAATTATTCCATTTTTGGTTGAAAATTGATCTTTTATTAAGTTCAAAATTCAACTATTTCGTTGAAAAATCGTCTTTTCAGGTAGAAAATTAATCTTTTTGCTGTAAAATTAATCTTCTTATTCAAAAATTTATTTTTATGGTTACAAATTCAATTATTCCAGTTAAATATTATCATTTTCGTTGAAAATTCATCATTTTGTTGGAAAATGTTTGTGTAAAATTAATCCAATTCAGTTGAATATTGGTGAAAAATTTATTTCTTAACTGAAAATTTAACTAATCCATTTTGGTTGAAAACTGATCATTTTTTAGTTCAAAATTTTTTTGGTTAAAAATTGATCATTTTTAGTTCAGAGTTTAACTAGTTGATTGAGAATTCATGTATTTTATTGAAATATTTTCTTTTTTGGTGGGAAATTAATCTTTTTGGTTGAAAATTCAACTATTTTGTTAAAATATATAAAGATTCCAACGAATAAATTTGAAAAAACGAATATATTTTAAATATCATATAAATTATATAATGAACAATATAATATAAAATATAAATGTGAATATAAATTTATCTATCTTTTTGAAAATTTAACATGTTTACTCGAAAAGTTAGGAATTTTAAGTATAAGAGGATAAAATAAAAATTTGTTTAAATTATTATTCAAATTCCTCGACTTCGGAACATAATTTTTCAAAGTTTTCTAAATTAAAAATATTAACTGTTTATTTAAAAACTGAAAAAAGAACATTATTTATAATAAACTCTCGAAACTGTGTACATATTTCGAGTCGATTGTCGATTGTTATTGTCTAAAATATTCCATTTTTAATCCATTTAATTTGAAATTTTCTTAAATAAAAAAAAAGAACAATTATGTAATATTTAGTAATATTTGGTTATTCATTCAAAATGAGCAATTGTTAATCAAGTATTTAAAACTAAACAATTTGAAACTGAATTGTTTAAAATAGAAAGCCTTAAATCTTTAAAAATTCAGAGTAATAAATTTAATCTTTGAATGTTACCATTTTTTTCAACAACAAAATTTTACGTTTAAATAAAAATAAGTTGAATTTAACCAAATATATTAATTTACAACAAAAAAGTAAACTTTCTACCTAAGGGTTGAATTTTCAACCAAAAAAGTAGAATTTTTAACCCAAAAAGTTAAATTGTCAACAAAATAGTTGAATTTTCAGACAAAAAAAAATGAATTCTCCAAAAAATTTCGATGTTACAATCAAAAAAATTTACTTTTAAATAAAATACACTTTAATTAAACCAAAAAAGACAAATTTTCAAACAAACAAACCATTCAATTATTTAATTAGTAGCAATATTTGACTGTTTATTTAAAACGAGCAATTATAAATAAAATATTCAAAACTAAAAAAATTAAACTTTGAACTTTACAATGTTAATTGCTTTAATTACACAATATTTCATGTTTAAGTGAAAATTTTTTATTTTGATGTATAAATAACAATTGATCACTTTAATTTAGAAAAAAAAATTAAGTCTGTTGAAGAGATATTTAGATGTTTTGAAATGATTCAAAATTTAATTTAAAACCTGAAATGATTTCAAATAATTTAAAACAAAATGTAGATTTTTGCAGATGTCGAATAAAAATGTAGAAACTTTTTACGAATTGTGAAAGGTCTCATAAGAATAACAACATTTTCTTAAGATTCCTGTGAAATTTGAGAATGATTTCTTTGTTGAAAAACTAATTTTAGGAGAATAATTAAAAAGAGTGCAAAAATTCTGAAAAAAGAATCTAGAAGATTTTAAGGATTTAAAAAAATAAATGATCTTGATATTCCTGGGAAAATTTGAAATTATTTTTTATTTTGAACATGTAATTTTAAGAGAATATTTTAAAATATTTGAAAACTAATTTTGTTGTATAAATAACAATTCGACACATTTTTCAGAATTGTGAAAGGTGTCATAAGAATAAAAAAATGTTCTTAAAATTTCTAGCAAAATTGAGAACGATTTTTTGTATGAAAAATTATTTTTCGGAGAATATTTATAAAGGTTTCAAAAGATTTCCAAAATTATCAAAGAAGAATCTGTAAGATTATAAGATTTTTTTTTAGTTTGGCCGGATTTAAAAAAATGGGAAATATTCTAATCATTTTAGAAGATATTTAGAAGTTTTGAAAAAATTTCAAAAAATTTCAAAAAATTTCAAAAAAAAATATACTTTATTGAGAATTTTGAAATAAAAATTTTAAGCTATTTAAGGATTTTAAAAGATTATGAGGTAATAAAAAAATTGCCTTGATATTTCGGGGAAAATTTGAAATTATATTTTATTCTGAAAAAATTATTTCAAAATATTTCAAAACATCAAAATATTTATTTGTTGGACAAATTTTTCGTTAGCATTTTTTTGTCTTCAATTTTTTAAAAGCGAATATTTCATATTCAACATTTTTCAAACAAGTTTAAGAAAAATAGCAAATAGAAAAAAATATTAAATAAAATATCAGTAATAATTTGATAGTACATTTCACCTTTCCAATATCATTTTTTTCAATATACTCCACACTGTGATAAAGTCTAAATAAAAAATTTTTCTTGGGCTTATTTTTAACCTGCTTTTATTAAAATAATCTAACTTCTATTTTGAAAAAAGTTTTCAGTTTGAAAACAAAATTTAAGCAATCAACTTTTAGTGTTTCTAACTTAAAATTGATTAAAACGATATAAAAGTTTATAACAGTTTTAAATTTTCTTTGAGAATTTAACTATTTTATTCAAAATTCATCCTTTGTGGATGAATTCAACTGTTTTTTTATTTAAAATAAAAATTTGTTGTTGTTGAAGATAAATTATTTTAGTTGAAAATTCATTCAATCATGAAAATGATTTTTTTGTTGTAAAGTTCATTTTTTCTTCTTTAGAATTCAATTGTTTTGTAGAAAATTTGTGTTTTTTAGTTTGAAATTCCAATACATTAATTGAATTTTTTTTCTGTACGGAAAATTTTTTGTTTGTTAAAGAATCCACTATTTAGTTGAAAATTGGTCTATTTTGGTTGAGGATTCATTAAT
>CAKNXH010075223.1:0-24965 GCA_932178445.1 Andricus quercusramuli | reverse complement strand
TACATCGTCAACACTACTTTTTGTTTAGAATTTCGTTGAATATGAATTATGTACTTTCATCCAATATATGGTATGCATAATTATTCTTTCGAATTTTTTCATCTCAAAAAAACTTCTGCTAACTGGAATAAAGAGAGTCTAATTACCATATAAGTATTATTTAATTGCACTTATTTGTTCGTTTTATTTTGTGAACAAAATTTGTATTTATAATTTATTTTTCAATACCTGTCTTATTGCTGTATGAATTCTCGTAATTTAAAAGAATTTTCGAACCGATTTGTATATTTTAATTTGGTTAGACTTTTAAATTAGGCATGAAGATCCTGCATTTCAATTTGGTTATAGATTTCAGAACATAGTGACATTTAATTCATAAAACCATTTTTGAGACTGAAATCGAGATTGAAACTTTAAATAAACTTTTACATTAGGATTTATTTTTAATTAATTATTATTTAAACTTACACAGTGTCTTGTCTCGATATTCAGGACGACTAGTCCAATATTTTTCTTAAGCTTGGCTAGTCATCCCGAACTTTCGGGACGACCGCAGTCCATCATCTTTTCTAACTCTCCCAATTTTTCTGGGTGACTAGATGCAGCCTTAAACTTAAATTTATGCTGAAATAAATTAAGGATGCAACTTATTTATCATATTAGAAATCTTATTATTGTTTTCAGTTTGTTTCCGAAATCCGTATCCAAACTAACCCCGAATCAATCTGAACAAATCCGAAAAAAGTTTTACATTTCGTTCGATCGAAATCGGTCAAAAATTGATCTGGTTCAATTCGAACCAAATTTTCAATCCAAATGAATCGGAATCAATCCGAGTTCGGATTGAATTGGATTCATTCAGATTGAAAATCGTTTTGTCAATCCGAGTTCGGATTCATTCTGATTACAAATTTGGTTCGGACTGATTCGGATTGGAAGTTCGTATTGAGTCGCATTAATTTTTAACCAATTTGGATCGAACGAAATTGAGAACTTTTTTTTGGATTGGATCTAATACAGATTTCGGATTGTTTCGTTTATGAATTCCTACCCAAAACTTTCGGGTACATGTCTTACTGCAGATTCAAAATCGAGTAGTTAATTTCTGTCAGCCTCAAGAGCAACAAATTCTGTCAGCCCAATGGCGGCAAATACCTAGATCCGCCACTGAATGAATGTTCCAACTTCAAATATAATTCGATTCCTAATTTTTGGTTTTGTTTCTAACCTACAATACCGACTGTGGCAGGAAGCATATATAAAGTATAATTATTTTTAAAATAACAATTAGGTAAGTAAAAAGTTGTTCTAAATCTAGTGTCCTGATTTATAGCTTTTCAAGTTTTCACGTATACTTTGCCGTTCTTCCATTGCTGCGAAGCACTGCGAAGGACGTAGCAGACGACAGCTTTTATTCCATCGTAAGATAAACTTTCGCCAAATATCATGTAATCTTCAACAGCTGAACATTTTACATGCAACAAAATTTATCTTCAGTTTTTTCTGTGACCGCGCTAAGTTAAATTTATATTAAATTCCTGTAAAATTTCTGCGAGTTACTTGTTTCATTCGTAAATTTCCAAAAATTACGTAAATTTAAGTACGCTCCCTAACGTACATTCACGTATTTAACCCGGTTGATACCAGATATCAGATCAAAGTGGAATTTGTACCGTGTCAAGCTTACGACACCCCATTTATAGTATACAGGAAGCTGCATTGCTACAAGGTTGAATGAGCGTGAGAACTTTGAGTAGGGCGGACCTTTGTGGCTATTTGATGTCGATGTGGACGTCCAAAACCGCACCGTTCGGCCACGAGCGAGTAAATATTTGACAGAAATTTCTCACACTATGCTCAATCGACCAAGCAGCTCTTCATGTTCTATATATACAACTACACTCTATATAGCAAATCAACCGTACCTCAAACTTCGCCAAAGCAAACTTATTTCATAAAGTTAATTTCGCATCGAACTTCTCATCAAATATTAAGGGGCTCTTCATGATCATGATCATCTTACAGGTAAATTCGGTGGGCCCTCACATCAAAACTGTAATCTAAACATTATTTTATAGAGTTAAGGGAATAGTCTAGTTTCTCGGGCGGAAAATGGAGGTGATTTTTCGGGACTCATAAAAAAAACCATGCGGTCAAATATTTTACAATTTTGATGATATATTCAGATACCATTGACAAGTTAATACACAAAATTTCATGAAAAAACATCAACTGTAAGCCGAACAAAAAATTCAAATTTTCACCAAAAAGACGCTAAAAAAACGCTCGTTTTTTGCTCGGCAAATTTATATTTTTTGAAATATTGAAAAGATCCTAGTTCGTGGTATGTAAAAATATGTTACGAATGTTCGTGCAAAATTTCAAATCGATTCGTTAATTTTTCTTTGAGCTAGAGTTGCAGCCGGTTTTTAAAATGCAGTTTTGAGAAAAACGCTTTTAAAGTTTTGACAACTGATTTTTGGTTATAAAATTTAATTTTTCATACTCTCATAGCTCTGGGAATCGAATTAGGCAAAAAAAATCGATTTTTTGAAAGTGAGAAACTAGACTATCCTCTTAATTTCGCATCAAACTTCTCATCAAATACTAAGAGGCTATTCATGATCATTATCATCTTACAGGTAAATTCGGTGGGCCCTCCCATCAAAACTGTAATCTAAACATTAATTTTATAGTTAATTTCTCATAGAACTTCTCATCAAATATTAAGGGGCTGTTCATGATCATGATCATCTTACAAGAAAATTCGGCGGGCCCTCACATCAAAACTGTAATCTAAACATTAATTTTATAGAGTAAATTTCACATCGAACTTCTCATCAAATATTAAGGGGCTGTTCATGATCATGATCATGATCATCTTACTATTCTACTATATCTTATCGACTTACTATATCTTATCATCTTACTATATCTTATGATCATGGTCAGTAGGGGTCAACGCATAATGTGAGATCAGGAAAGGGGGCACGCAAAAAACTATGGATGAAGATTTATCATTTTAGTTGAAAATTTAACTAGTTTGATAGGAAATACAACTAATCCGTTGAAAATGAAACTGTTCATTTGAATTTTCAACGATTTGGTAGAAAATTTACCTCTTTGTTGAAAAGTTATATTGTCGGGTTGAAAATTCATCTTTTGTGTGGAAAATATGCGGTTAAGTAACAAACTATGTTGGAAATTCGTCCTTTTGAATTAATTAAATTATTTTGCTTTAAAATTCAACTGTTTTGTTGGAAATTCGTCTTCTTTTTTTTAAATTCAACTATTTTGTTGTAATTACTTTTTGGTTGAAAATTCGTGGTCTTGAGTTGAAAATTCAACAGCTTTTTAGAGATTTTAGCTTTCTGTTTTGAAAATGAAACAAATCAGGCGAAATTTTTTTTTTCTTTGTACTGGAAAATCTTTCCTGGTTAAAAATATAACTCTCGCTGAAAATTCGTCTGTTTGGTTTGAAAATTTTATCTTTTTGGTTTCGAAATGACAGTGTTTCGTTAAAAATGGTTTGTTTTGGTTGATGATCCAACTATTTAGTTCGAAGTTCATCTTTTTGGTAAAAAATAAATGTTATTTGCTACAAATTGATTTTTTGTTATCGAAAATTCAAACTGGTTGGTTGAAAGTTGACCTTTTTGGTTCAAAATTTATTTTTTGTATTGAAGACTTATCCTTTTAGTTAAAAACTCAACTATTTTGTTAAAATTTAACTATTTTATTGAAAACTAATTTTTTTCCTCGAAAATAATATTGTTTTGTTGAAAATTCGTCATTTTAAATAGAAAATTTGTCCTTTTGGATTAAAAATTCAACTGTCTTTTATAAATTTCGCCTTTTTTGGTTGAAACTGCAACTATTTGGTTAAGAATGCAACTTTTTCTTAATTCATCATTGCGGGTTGAAAATTAAAGTTTTTTATTTTCAAATTTGCTTGCTTTGCTTGAACGTTCAACTATTTGGTTTTAAATGCAACTGGTTTAGACATACCTAAGAATAATTAACAAATAATGATATAATCAAATGTTTTTAATAATAACAATTTTTTGAAATGAGTTCCTGTTTCCAAACATTATTTTAACAAAAACTTTATTCTTTAAAAAAATGTCAGAATATTCAATTACATTGTTTGTTCCACCATTAACGATAATAATGCTTGAGACGGCATCCCTAATATGATACTTTATGTAGGGAATAAGGTCGATTTAAAATTCTGATAGATGGGTTGAGAATAGGTCAGGGTTTAATATCGCAAATTTAATGATCCCTTTGAGAATATCACAGATGTTACATTTTATGTGCCGGTAAAATAAAGGAAAATAATAAGTAATGGTCTTTTTCATGATCATACATAAAGAGGATTTTCTTATTATTATATAAATTTTGCAATAGTTCCTTCCAATTTCGAAAGTTTATTAGTTACTTTATTAATTCTAGAGAGTTTTTCATTAGGTTTGAAATTCATCCGAGGGTTTTAATGTGATTACACCTTAAATTAAGCCACTTTCTGGGACTGAAACTAGGCTCATTTTTACTGTGTATATTTCCAAATTTACACTATTTTTATTTGTAATTTTTTTTTATTCTAGGTCTCAGGATACGACTGGCCAATCTTTTTTTCAAGCTACTAACATGCTTCCTGTACATTTTCCGAGTTGTCACCGACAACGATCCTACATACGCCGCATGGTGAGTATTAATTATTAAATCATTCAATTATTAATAATTCGATGATCTTGAAAAATTTAGTTTCAATTTTGAGGGTCGATGTTTTTGATTTCAAAGTTCAAGTTTGAAAATAATAAAATATTTGTACATAAAAACTATGAATCTCGTAAAACATCCAATAAATATGATTCTCCTAATATTCCTTTTTGTCGGTGTCATTTTTATCGGAATTCAAAAAGTTGTATAAGAGACTGCGAACGATTTCAATCTCTATTGGAAAATATTTTGCGAATGAACCCCTCGAATGGTTTTATCCTTTCACTAGAATTTCTTTTCAATATTTCAAGAATGTTTGATATTTTTGGAAATAATATTCTTCAGACAGTCAATGATGCAAATTTATATATATATATATATATGTATGTATTGATCCAGAGAAGAATAGAAAATTTTTTAAACGAAAAATTTGTTTAATTCAAATAAATTATAATAACAGATTATCTATGTTACTAAAGCAAATCCAAACAAATATTTTCCATTTATGGGTGATAGCCAAAAAGTATTCAGATATAAAACGAAGAGATCAAAGATTGTGTTTATGAAGGATATGAATTTTACACTTTGTTAAATGGTCGCGTGATAGATAAAACATTTTCAAATATGGTGAAAATGACTAATTTCACGATTTATTTCATTTTTTCTCCAGATAGTCTAACATAGGATAGAATAGAATAGGATAAAATAAGATAGGATAGGATGTGATAGGATAGGATAGGATAGGATAGGATAGGATAGGATAGGATAGGATAGGATGGGATGGGATGGGATGGGATAGGATGGGATAGGATGGGATAGGATAGGGTGGGATAGGATGGGATAGGATAGGATGGGATAAGATAGGATGGGATTATATAGGATGGGATAGGATGGGATGGGATAGGATGGGATGGGATAGGATGCAATGGTATAGGATAGAGTAGTATGAGGTAGGATAGAAGAGGTGATTCCGATCGGGTGTTCGTCCGCCCATCGTATATTTTCCCCGAAGGGGGTGTAGGGAAAATTAAATCAAGTAACGGAAGGAGAAGTAGGGAAAGTAAAGGAAAATGATGAGAACGAAAGTAAAGGACGTGAGAAGCAATGAGGATAGGGATGGCAGGGAAATGAGGGGAATGAGGGGAAGAAGAGTAGTGAGAGGAAGAAGAGTAGTGCAGAGAATGTAGAAAAGAGGGTCGTGAGGGGAATTGAGGAGGAAATAGAAGAAGTAAAGCGCCATGAGGAGAGGGACAGTAGACGGAATAATAGGAAGCGCGTGAGTAGTTGTGTAGTTCGGGTTAGTAGAAAAGGGATAGGAATGAATATAATAGTAGAAGTGAGGAAAAATAGAGGTGGGTGTAGTGGGGGAAGGTTTAAGTGAGGGAAGCGATAGTAGGGTGGAGAAGTGATGATAACGAAAGGAATGGGAATGAATATAGTAGTAGAAGTAAGGGAAAGTAGAGGATGTTGTAGTGAGGGAAGGTTTAAGTGAGGGAAGGTTTAAGTGAGGGAATATATAGTAGTGTGGAGAAGTGGTGATAAGGTTATCATAGGTGGAGAAGAGTAGTAGGAAAATAAGGGAAAGAAAAGTAGTGAGGATAAGTGAATGGTCGGGATGTGAAGGGAAATAAGGAGAAGTATGGGAAATCGAGGGAGGGGAAGTACGGGAAGTGAGGGGAAATAATGTCAGGGAAAGTGAAGGAAATTATGGGAAGAGAGGGAGAAAAGTAAGGGGAGAGTAGTGGGGTACTGCGGATGAGTATGAGATGAGATTGTAGAAAATAGGAGATGGGGTGTTAGTGGAAGTGATGAAAAGTATAGGATGGAGAAGTTTTAAAAGGAGGAAGTCAGGAAAATGATAGTAAGATGGGAAAGTTGAAAATGGCAAAATTATGGTGGTAAGGGGTGAACAGGAAAATAAGAGAGAGGAGAGGGAGTAACGAAAATGAGGGCGAGTAGGAGAAAGTTATATGGTAGAAGGAGATTCAAACTACTTAATTGATGTAAAGGTAATGTAAAGGTTAAAGAAGATGGTTGAAATGAAAATTGTGGCTTGATTTAAATAAATTAAATAGTCCGTTGCAATAAAAAAATTGTGATGAAAAAAAATTCCGGCAGCAGGAATCGAGCCCGGGCTATTTGGTTACGAACTCGGGCCGCTACCTCCTGACGTGACCTGAAGTTGGGTGTCACATGCATGGATTTTTTTTAGCCTTTTTTGAGAATGGCTTGAATAACTTCTTCTTCTACTGAGAAATTTAAGTTTAAAAAATCTCTTATGTATAAAACTGAAGGAAAAAAAGGCAAGAATCAGTTCAAGAATCTCATCAACGTTATACTCTCGACGGAAAGTAACATTTGACAGAAAGCAATTTGTTTTTATGGAAAAACGCCAGGGAGAAGAGGCGCCAATATTGTCCTTTGGAATGAAGTTTTTAGTACCAAATATCCAAACATGTCTGGGTGAAAATAAAAACGGTGACAATATAATGTCCGTAGAATATTATACGCTTGTTTTTTGAGGAATACATTTCTCAATTGCAGGATTTTATTGAGCGTAAATATAATTGTTGAATAGACGTATTTTTCCAAAATGAATTGAAAAATTACAAAATCAATTTTTTGTGTCTCCTATTGTAGTTTCAGAGTCATAGTCAAATTTTCAGAACATTTATTTGCGAAAACTTACCGATTAAGAAGTCCAAAAAATAAAATTTAGAAGAAAGCTTTTTTTCCAATTTGAAGAAATTTGTGTTGTATAACCTAATCCTGTGAAACGAAATTTATTTGCAAAAAATTAAGGTAGTTGAAGAGCGGAAAATAAACGATCTTTCAAAATGGAAATGATTTCTTAAGATATAATTTTCATAAATAAAAATATAAATAAAAAATATGTTTCAATTATTAATGAAAATTAAATATAAAATATCTCAAAATCATGAAAATCCTCGAAAATCTGATAAAATCTGTTAAATCTCTTTAAAAATATTTTTAAAATTTTCAAATCCCTTAAAATCCCTCTATGTTTTTTTAATCTATCGGAAATTCCTTGGAATGTTTTAATTATGATAAAATCTTCTGAGAATTTCAAATCTTTATTAATACCTTGAAATATTGGAAATCCTAGGAAATCAGTTGAAATCTCTTAAGATCCTTTTAAAATCCCAATTTTTTTTATTTTATTTTTATTTTTTATCATATTTAATATTTATTATTATTATTATTACTATTATTATACTTGAAATATCTTAAAACCTCATAGGTCTTATAAAATCGTCCCATATTTTCCGAAATTTTAGGAAATTATTTTAAATACCCTAAAATGTTTGAAATACTCTGAAATATTTTAAATTCAAGCAAAAAATATTTCAGAAGTCTTTAAAATTATTTGAAGTTCCCAAAAATATATTGAAACATCCCTTGAAACTCCTTAAAAACCAGTGAAATATATGGAAATTTTATGAAATCCCTTTGAATCTTTCAAAATATCGTAAAATCTAATAAATACTTTTTTTTTTTTTTTTTATATATTTCAAATCTGACTATTATTTTTTCAATTATTTTTTTAGAAAACCAATTCAAAACAGTCTAAAACTTTTGAAATCCTATGAAATTTCGAAAACTAACGCTTAAAAATTAAAGCTTTAAACACTGAATAATTTTAAAGATACCTTGGAAACGAAACTGGTTTGAAATTAAGTACTCAAAACTACACAATTTTTAACACGAAAATTATATAAATTAAGCATTTTAAAGTCAAAACATCACCAAAAAAAATAACTAAAAAGTACCCCGCTTTTATCCAAAACCAAATGTTAAAAACACAAAATATGACTCTGTTCAACTCACTAACAATATTAAAAATAAAAAACTCCCCCTCTTTCATCATAGGAAAAATGTAAAAATCACACAATTTTGCACCCTTAATTTTAATAAAAATATCAACAAAATAATCAAAATAAATAAATTTCCTTTTCCAATTCAGAAAAAGGTTAGAAACCAAAATTTATTTTCTTCTAACTCAATAAAAATGTTGAGAATACAAAAGGTCCCTATTCCAATTCAGAAATAAATAGAAAGCAAAATTGACCTTTTCCAATTCAGAACGAAATTTTAACATTTCTTCGATTCTGTTTGAAAATTATGAGATTTTGGATGCATAGTTCTTAAATAGTTTAATTTTTGAAGCCATAGGATGAAAATTCTTGTTTAGTTTTGGAAGCCTGAATTCTTACAATTAATTTTTTTCTAATTTCGGCCATTTTTTTAACTTAAAAGATAAGTACATTTTTTTTAAAGAAAATCAAGGTAAAAACGTTGCCCAGTAATTATTTATTATCAAAAATAAGCAATAGGTGAATTTTTTGAAGATACAATCTGTTATGACACATGGTTTTGTAATTGCCTTAGTAAGAATTATCATTTCAAAATGGGTTTTTTTTTGAAATTTTGTCATCTCTTAGAGTTTATTTAACAAAATTTCATAGTTAATTTTGTTCGTCTTAAATTTTGAATTAAAAATTTTGAAAAGCGACATCTACTGTTCTTAGTGCCCAAACAATTCAAAATAAATAGTGTTTCAAGTAAAACAATTTTGATTTTGTAATACTAGACAATTTCTAGACGTTTCAAATTTAACAATTTCTCAATTAGCAATTTCACATGTAAATTTATCAAACCTGATCGAAAGTATTACTATATAAAATTTGACATTATCTGATTAAAAATATTTGAATAACGAGGCTTCATTAGACAAGAGTTATCTGATACAGATCAGCAAAAAAACGAGAAGGAAATTTTCAAAAACGTATTTTACTCACCAGAATTAATAATTTATTAAATTATCATTCAACTTGTTTCACACATTTTGAGAAATTTTGGTATTTCCAAATTTGTACTTATAGATTTTTCAAAAGTTCGTGGTTTTGATATTCAATAATGAAGCATAATAAAATAATAATAATAATGAACTTTAAATTTTATAGAAGCAAACTCTGACACAAAAGATTATCATTGAAAGCTAAAAATTATAATTATAGAATAAAAGCGTACTTCTTGATCTCGCAAATCATTATTTCTACACTTACTGAAATTAATAGGAATAAGAAAAAAATGTTTTATAATTATCTGAAATACTTTTTTCCAGGCGATCCACGACTCGTCCTCACACTGTTTCAGGACGAGATCGTACGCACGCTGGCACAGCAGGGGGGTTCACAAGGCCAGGCCGTGCGTACGATCTCTTCCTTGAACGGTGAGAGGACGAGTCGTGGATCGCCTGAAAAAAAATATTTCAGATAAACATTATACATTTTTTTCTTGTTTCTATCAATTTCAATAAGCATAAAAATAATAATTTGCGAGATTGAGAAGTACGCTTTTATTTTATAATTATATTTTTTCACTTTTGATGATAATCTTTTGAAATAGACCATTCACGATATTTTCGTAAGTCAAAATAAAATTTAGATCTGTTTCTCAAGGATATGCGTACGATTTATTTCTGAAGCACGTGTGAGGACGAGTCGTGGATTGCCAAGCAAAAATTATTCAAGAGAAACATACAACTTTTTTTTTATTCCTATCAATTTCAATAAGTATAAAAATAATGATTTAAGAGATAAAGAAGTACGCTCTTATTTTATCATTATATTTGTTTTGCTTGTAATGATAATTTTTTGAAATTGATCATTTGTTATAATTGGTAAGTCAGAATAAAAATTAGATCCGCTTCTCGAGGCTGTGCGTACAATCTCTTCCTGAAACACGTATGAGGACGAGTCGTGGATCGGCAGGAAAAAAATATTTCAAATCAACATGAAACATTTTTTTCCTATACTTATTTATTTCAATAAATGTAAAAATAATTATTTGGAAGATTAAGAAGTACGCTTTTATTTTATAATTATAATTTTTTTGCTTTCAATGATAATCTTTTGGATTTGACAATTTACGATATTTCGTTAGTCATAATATTAATCATATCTGCTTCTCGAGGCGTACGAGCTCTCTCTGAAACACGTATGAGGACGAGTCGTGGATCGCCTGGAAAAAAGTATTCAAGATGAACATAGCATAGCCAAGCAAAAATTATTTAAGATAAACATAAAACTTTTTTTTTATTCCTATCAATTTCAATAAGTATAAAAATAATGGTTTAAGAGATAAAGAAGTATGCTTTTATTTTATCATTATATTTGTTTTGCTTTTAATGATAATTTTTTGGAATAGATCATTTGTTATAATTGGTAAGTCAGAATAAAAATTAGATCCGCTTCTCTAGGCTGTGCGTACAATCTCTTCCTGAGACACGTATGAGGACGAGTCGTGGATCGGCAGGAAAAAAATATTTCAGATCAACATAAAACATTTTTTTTATACTTGTTTATTTCAGTAAATTTAAAAATAATGATTTGGAAGATTAAGAAGTACGCTTTTATTTTATAATTATAATTTTTTGCTTTTAATTATAATCTTTTGGAATTGACCATTCACGATATTTCGTTAGTCACAATATAAATTATATCTGCTTCTCGAGGCGTACGATCTCTCTCTGAAACACGTATGAGGACGAGTCGTGGATCGCCTGGAAAAAAGTATTTGCGATGAACATAAAACATTTTTTTCTTATTCCTATGAATTTTAATAAGTATAGAACTAATTATTTAAGAGATAAAGAGGTACGCTTTTATTTCATCATTATATTTGTTTTGCTTTTAATGATGATCTTTAGGAAAGGACCATTTGTTATATTTGGTAAGACAAAATAAAAATTAGATCCGCTTCTCGAGGCCGTGCGTACAATCTCTTCCTGAAATACGTTTGAGGATGAGTCGTGGATCGGCAGGAAAAAAATATTTCAGATCAACACAAAACATTTTTTTCTATACGTATTAATTTAAGTAAATGTAAAAATAATAATTTGCGAGATGAAGAAGTATGTTTTTATTTCATAATTATAATTTTTTGCTTTTAATGATCATCTTTTGGAATATACCATTTACGATATTTCGTAAGTGAAAATAAAAATTAAATCTGCTTCGTAAGTCCGTGCGAACGATCTTATCCTGAAGCACGTATGTGGACGAGTCGTGGATCGCCTTTTTTCATTCAATTTAAAATCTTATCAATCCAGATTTTTGATTTTCATCCATATATGTCTTTTTGCATTTTTTTCAGTTACGGTTGCACGGCCGGCAACAAGAGCGAGTTCCTGGTGTCGAGACTTCTCACGGGAGAAGAATTCCAAGACAATCCAACCATCAACTGGGACGCAATCCTGTGGGTGCGAAGACCCCTGGAATTGTGGATCGTCCAGGTGATCCTGGCGATGATATCGCTGACGGAAACGTTGCTCCTCGCTTATCTGGGATACAAGGTACGTCTATTTACCTTCCTCAGATATTTTCCCTCTTTCGCTAAGCCTTGCATTGCTTCTCTTCTCTTTTATCCTTCTCTCCTTCCTGCTCAATACCATTCTGCAGACCGAATCTTCATCCTTACTCAAAATAAAAGTTTTCTACAAACCACCACTGAAAATCATTCTGAGAAAAGGTCGGAGAGAAAAGTTGAGGGGTCAGAGGTCAGAAGATAGCAGTAAGAAATTAAAGTGTAGTTGTGCAAAAATGACTCTGGTTCCGCTGGGATTCGAACCCTGTTCTTCAGATTGTCTGGTGGTGTTACTAAGTTACGGAGAGTACAAGATTCATTTTTCACAATCTCCTATAGGGGGTAATCCACATCCTATGCAAACCAGTAGATCTGGGTTCAAATCCCAGTTGCGCTGAAGAGTAATTTTTTTCATAACTTAAAAATCAATAGTCAGGAAAAATATTGACAGAAGACCAGTCAACAACAATAATTGACACTAAATCATTTACTTATAAATATCTGGTCTATACCGTAACGTTAAGAAATATGTTAGAGGTCAAAGGTCAAGTCTCAAAGGAGTGGGGTTAAATATAAGGGTTAGGAGGTGAGAGTTTATGGTGAATGATTAAAGGGTAAGGGTCAAAGTTAAAGATCAAGGATGAAGCTTCGAATTCCAGGGTCAAAGGTCAGATGTCAATATCGTTAAATCCTCCTCTTTGTTTCATATTTTCTTGCATTCATATTGTATTTGATATCTATTCTCTTACCTTCTCTTTCTCTATATCTCTGAAAAGACTTTTTATTTTATAAATTTTGCTAAACTCTGAAAGCTTGAATTTCAATATTTAGCATACCCTTTACAAATATTTCTTGTTATTAAATCATTACCTGTGCTAGGGTGGTTCAAAACATTTTTCGGGGGGAATTTCGCATGCTTTTACTGTGCAAATTTGTTCAAATCAAAACAAATTTTTTTTTTAAATTGACATTTAGGGGTTTCCCCACCACACGAAGTAGAACATGTATTTCCCATAAAAAAAGATGTTTTTGAAATTTTTGGACAGAATCGGAACTTTTAAGCTTATCGAGATGTCCTTTTACAATTTTCTTCACAATCAGCCATAAAATACAAATCAAAATTAATTTCTTTAATTTCATCTCCATGACCCTGTTTTACAGGTTCTGAAAAAATCCCCATGAGTGAAAATTTTGGGTTTGCGAGATTTTGGCGCTAAATCTTATTCTTTTTTGATAGTTCATAGTATAAGTTATTATTAATACATAATATATTACTAGTGAGGAAGTAATTTATAAAAGCTAACAAAAAAAAATTGTTTAAACAATTTATCGTTTTCATGACAATGTTCTTTCAGAATAATACTAGAAAGTTGCGGTGTTTTCTAAAATTTATTTTAAAAAATTGAACATTCCTCTTTCAGAATAATACCAGAAAGATGCAGTTTTTTTAAATTGTTTTTAAAAAACTGATCATTTCTCTTCACAGTTTATCATGTAATATAAATCGACAATTACTTTTTGAATTTTTCCTTTATCAGGCAGTTTTATAGGGTCCAAAAAAATCCCAAAGTTAAGAATGTGGTTTTGTGCTCTTTTGACACTAATTCTTATACTTTACGGTTTGTTTAAGTAGAAATTGTTTTGAGTAGACAAAATATAACTTGCTACTAATAACCATAAAATATTCTTATGAAAATTGGTTTAACAATTTATTATTGTTTATAGCAACTTTCTCTTACAATAGAGGTAAAAAGTCGCTGTTTTTTCTGAATTTTTACAACTTTTTTCAATTTTTCAGTCAGGGCAAGAGCACAATTGATAAGAGTTAACAAAAATAATTGTTTAGACTATTCATCCTTAATAACAATATTCTCTCACAATCATGCTCAAAATTTGCGCTATTTCTGAAATTTATAATCTATTGTCATTTTGTCGTTTAGAGTGAGGTAATAATTAATTAAAAGTTGAGGAAGTATTTTTTTAACAACTAATGATCATTTATAACTATTTTTCTCATATTAATGCTGAAAATATCCAGTTTTTTCTCAGATTTTAAACTTTTCTTGTGATTGTTAGTATTGAACAAGTAATGAATTAAATAAATAAATGTTATAAATTCTATTTTATAAAAAAATTGTATGTTAGGCTAGGCAAAAAATGTCGTGTTATAATTGAAAACA
This sequence comes from Andricus quercusramuli, assembly GCA_932178445.1. Taxonomy (NCBI): domain Eukaryota; kingdom Metazoa; phylum Arthropoda; class Insecta; order Hymenoptera; family Cynipidae; genus Andricus; species Andricus quercusramuli. Next base: position 10,674 of record CAKNXH010075223.1, on the reverse strand, counting down.
AAATTTTACAGATTATTCACTCACAGTAGCAAAAGAATAAAAATAGTTTATTCAAAAAAAATATAATACTATTTAAAACATGATTCTCTTTTATTTCTGTTTATTATTTGTTTATAACTGAAAAGCCAAAGAAAAGTTCAAAATTATAGAAAAACTGGACAATTTCTCATATTATTCGAAAGGAATATCATTTTGAATAATAATTGATTGTTTAACAATCAGATTTGTTAACTTCAAATAAATATTTTCACGTTCTAATTGAAAAGTTGAAGAAAAATTCATTTATTCGATATGTATCATTTGGCCAATTTTGAAGAGACTTATTTATTTATTTATGAGATCTGAATAAACTTCGGGGTTGAGATTACGAAAGTTTGAAAAAAAATCACATGTTTGAACCAACCTAGTGTAGAGGCTACTCGCTTTTTTGTCTTCCAACGAGATCTTACCTATAATATGCTATGCGTATTTGTAAGCATGTCAAAAATGATAATGAATTAAGTATAAATATTTTCAAACACAGTTGAAAAACTCAAAAATTCATAAAAAGAGAAAAAATATTGATCAACAAGAAAAGTATATATACTTGTTGTAAAGTTACATCATAAAATAAAATATTTTCCACCTTCAGAAATAAAGTCTCGGAATGTATCTGGTGCTAAAAAATCTTCTTTAATAATCTAAGTGAACCTAAGGGCCTTTTAAAATTATAATCATAATAAATAATAATAAAATCCTTAGTGTTTTAAGATCGTAAACATAAAAGACTTTATGACCACTTTGTAGTCATAACACAATCACGTTGGATGATCGTGTGCTTGTAACAGCTGCTGTTACAGCGCTGCTTTTGGTCGTGAAAAAATATGGGGTCATTTTGCATTTTTTGTTGGGTGTCATATTACAATCTCCATTCAATGAAGTTGGAATTTTCATTATAATGAACTTTTATCTCCAGGGAAATAATTAAACTTGATATTCTCCACGATCCGATACTTCACACTACTTTCTAGTTACTCAAGAGTCAGAATAATTTGTTCCGATTTTACTGTACTTTTATTCAAAAAATTATTCAGGACTTATAAAAATATAAAATAAAATACGTGGGACTTTTCAGAAATTTTTGTCAAAAAAATGTCCTGCTCAAAATAGACGTATTTTGAACTTTTTTTAGTATTTTAGTTCCATTTTAGAAGTCATTCTTTGGGACAAATATAACGCAATTGTAAAAATTCCGATTAAAATTAAATGAACTTTTCTAGTACTTTTTTCTTTAAAAATTATTGATGGCTTGCAAAATTCGAAGGGAACCTAAGTGGGACTTTTCGGGTACTTTTGCACTAAAAAGGTCCTGGTGAAGCGAGGCATATTTCAAAGTTTGTGATACCAGAGACAGGGATCATTATTATCTTACATGTAAATTAGGAGCGCTCGCCCATGAAAACTGTAATCTAAAAATTAATTTTAATCAAGACAGGATTGAACTCTGGGGGGGGGGGGGGTGTGGAGACTTGGATATTAATCTGTGCCGATGAAAGGTGGGGGTGGAAAAACGGTTCAAAATAGCGTGACGCAGTTTTTGAACGGCCCCTAAAAAAAATTTTGTTATGAAGTTTTAAGCAACATTTATAATTTCGTTTTCGAGTTTTCGAATTACCTTTAAAAAAAATCGAACCTTTCGATAGACTTTGGCGCTTCTGAAAAACCTGTTCAAGTGGATGATACCAGCTATAGGGATCATTATCATTTTAAGGTAAATTAGGTGGGCCCTCCCATGAAAACTGTAATCTAAACATTAATTTTAATCCATAAAGTTTTGAACTCTGGAAGGGGCGGTCAAGTTTTTTATGATGATCTGTAGCGAAGAAGGGGAGGGGTGGATATTTTTTTTAAATTAGCATGATGTAGTTTTTTAATGTGAAAATCGAACCTCCATTTTTTTTCAAAATCGTTCTAATTCGGGACTATTTCTGTTGAAATTTCAGTTTCGCATATCTAAATTTTTCAAAAATCCACACAAATTTTTCAAGAATCTTAGGAAAATTATATTCATATCATCTTAAGAATAAATAGTTATTCAAAAATTTTATTTTGTATTCATAATTATTTTGTCACTGAAATCAAGAAACTACTCGATTGATGATGATATTTTTTGTTTTAAAAAATTCATCTCCTATATAATTCAAGTGTTGATATTTTTTCCAAATATTACGTTTACAGATTTTTTTTTTTTGAATATCCACAAATTTGTTGAAATTTTTTAAAAAATATTTCTTCAAAACTGCCTCTTATTACAAATAATTGAAAAAATACTTCTGAATCTCACTAAAATCAGTAAATTTATCAAAATTAAAAAAAGGACCACAACTTTCAATTTTGAATATCTCCTAATTTTTTTTAATTTTTCGAAAATTGTTTGAGAGTTTCTCCTTTAACACCTAAGATAACGGATACTAGAAGTTTCATCAAAATTACTAGCAGCAGATAAAATTCTTCCTTGTAACGTTGATTCCATTTTCCTCACAGTTCCTTCCAGTTTCCTTGGAGTTATTTCCGAGCTATAATCTTGGAATAAAACTAAAGCCCTTCACCGTTTATTTGCGCGAAATTCGAGGAGCTTACGTCTCGTAAAAGTCTGCCGGGATTGCAAGCAAAGAGAAAATAAATACAGAAAACATCGTCTCGCATTTCGCAACTCCTTTCCGCGTTAGTTTTAGGTCTTCTCTTTTTCTCTTCGACAGAACTTTCAATAAATATGTTTGAACGAGAGAGTACATCGGAAATCTCTTCTCCTCGACACGACGTTTCCGAAACAAATATTTTCGAAATTACTAAACTGCTCTTCAACTTTTCCTAATTCATCACTCGAAGTTCTAAACCAATAAGGGGCCTTCCAGTTGCCGATTTGAAGGGGGGGGGGCGAGACGTTCAGGCGCAGCTGTTCAGGTGCCCCTGTTCAGGAACCGCGGTTTAGGCACCGCGGCTTAGCCACTGTGGTTTAGGCACTGCGGTTCAGGTGCCGCAGTCTAGGCGCTGCGGTTTAAACTCAGCGGTTTAGGCGCCGCGGCTTAAGCACCGCGGTTCAGGCACCTCGGTTTGGCACTGCAATTCAGGCACCACGATTTAGCCACTGCGGTTTAAGCGCCGCAGTCCAGGCGCCGGGGTTCAGATGCAGCGGTTCAGGCGCCACGCCTTAGGCACCGCGGTTCAGGCACCTCGGTTCGGCACTACGGTTTAGGCACCGGGGTCTAGTCTCCGCGGTTTAGCCACTGCAGTTTAGGCACTGCGGTTTAGGCGCCGAAGTCTAGGCGCCGCGGTTTAGACGTAGCGGTTTAGGCGCCGCGGCTTAGTCACCGCGGTTCAGGCACCTCGGTTTCGCACTGCGGTTCAGGCGCCGCGGTCTAGGCACCGTGGTTTGGGCGACATGGTTTAGGCACCGGAGTTCAGGCACCTTCGGCTTGTCACTGCGGTTTAGGCGCCGCGCTTGAGGCACTACGGTTTTAGTTCCGCGGCTTAGGCACTGCGGTTTGGGCACCGTGGTTTAGGCGCGGTCGTTTAGATACTGGCGTTTAAACGCGGGACGTTTAGGCGCCGCTATTAAGGCCTAAACGTTCTACCCCCACTTTTAGGCTATTTTTAACACCCATCACTTCCCCTCCTCGTTTTTTTCCGTAGTTTTTTTTAAATGTTTCTTTTTAAAAGAAACATTTTCTACAAGAATGTTGATTTTCCACCAAAAAAGACGACTTTATCTAAGTAGTTGAATTTTCAACCTGAAAAGATGCAAGTTTAACCAAATAGTCGAATCTTACAACAAAAATATTCAAATTCAACCAAAAACAGTTACATTCTCAAGCAAAAAAGATGATTTTTTTACAAGATAGTTCAAAGATGACTTTTCTATTGTAAAATGTGGATTTTTGACCAAAAGACGAATTTTTGACCAGTTCAATTAAAAGAAATTAATAAATTTAAAAAAAATAGTTTAATTTTTAATCAAAACAAATTACTTCACCAAAGTAGTTGAATTATTAATTCGAAAAGATGCATTTATAAAAAATTGTCACATCCTCAAAAAAAAATTCAAATTCAACCCAGAATAGTTGAATTCTCAAGCCACAAAGACGGATTTTTTAGAAGTCAGTCGTGATAACTTTTCTACCGAAAGACGTTTTTTCAAACAGTTAATTTAAACAAAAAAGAAAACAAATTTTCAACCAAACAGTTGAATTTTCAACCTAAAAGATGAATTTTCAACCAAAAAAGATGATTTTTCTACAAAAAGACGAATTTCCAACTAGTTGAATTTAACGAAAATAAAAACAAATTTTCAACAAAATAGTTGAATTATAAAACAAAAAGATTAATTTTGAATAACAAAATTTTATTTTCCAACCCAAAAGACGAATTTTTATCAAAGTACATGAATTTTTCTATCGAATAGTTGCATTTTCAGATAAAAAAATTAATTTTCCACAAAAAAAAAACGAATTTTCAACAACAAAGTTTTGATTGCTATCAAAATGAAAAAACATTAATGTTCTACAATCAAAGATAAATTTTCTTCCAAAAGACTAATTTTCAACCAGTTGAGTTGAACGAAAAAACGAGTTTTTAACAAAATAGTTGAATTCTCAACCAAAAATATAAATTTTTAACAAACGAGTTTATTCGCCAGGAAGAATAAGGTTTAAACAAAAAGACGAATTTTCAACAAAATATATCATTTTTCAACAAAAGCGTTGAATTTTGAAGCGAAAAAAGTGAATTATATACAAAACCCAAGAAAATAATTTTTCGAAAAAAAACTTTCTGTTCTACAAAATAGTTCAATTACCTTTTATATAGTTGAATTTGTATAAAATAGTGTCTTTTTTAACGAAATATTTTAATTTTGAACAAAAAATATGAATTTTCAACATAAAAGTTAATTTCCAACTAAATTTTTGAATTTTCAAGCAAAAAACAGTTAAATTTTTAACCCAAAGATATGGATTCTCAACTTGGTAATAGTTTATAGTTCTACAAAAAACTTTCTAGATTCTTTCTCGAAATATCTGCAATCTTCAAAAAAGTTTTTGAATATTTTCAAGAATTCTAGGAAAATTATATTAAAATAACTTCAATAAGTTAACAATAAACTGATAATACCTTTCTAAAATCTAATTTAAGCTTAAAAAGTGTTAAAAAAACTTTTATCAAATAAGTAATTATTCGAAATTTTTGTTTTGTAATTAAAATTTATTTTTTCCCTCAAAGTATTTATAAATAACTCACAAACAATTGATCAATTTATAAATAATCAAATTATCAACTTATTGTCTAGGGCCTCTAAAAGTTATTTTATTTTCCTTTTTTTAAACCATGTGTTTCCAGAAATTAAACTCGATTCAGTAAAAGCCTTTTTCAGAATATTTTTTTTAAAGTCTCATAAAAATAGTTCTAGTAAATACTCTTCTTGACAATTCTAAAAAAATGAATCCACATTCTAAATTTATATTTGCTATTATTATTCAATCCTTCAGAATTCTTCTTCATAGAATAAAAATATTAAAAAATTATCAACCACACTTTTTAAATAAATTAAGGTCAAATTCTATCTATTTTCATTATTTCAAGTATAAACAAGTTAAAAATGTGAATACAATTTTTTTTGCCACCTCCAACTTGAAAATCTCATATTTTCAGATTTTTCATTTAATTCCATAAAAATATTATTCAGGTAGTTTTTTTTATTGCAAGGAAAAAATTTCAAAGAACTTGATGTAAATGAAAAAAATTATTGTTTCTAAATATAATTTTTTTTCATTGTTTCAAATATTATGTACATTTTTCTTATATGCTCTGACATAACAATTATTTTTATAATGTTCATTTTTCATTTTTGGTAATTTTATACAACCTGACCATTTTTGGAAATCAGTTGAAAAATGTTGTCTGATTGACATATTAAAACTTTTTTACAATCAAACCTTTTTAAACTTTTATTATTTTAGGTGAAAAATTTAAAAAGTAACAATGTTTGTATTGTTAATTATGCCTTACGAAATCAAAAGGTTTTGAATGTAAAATGAAAACTTGAAAGGAAAAAATAAAAAATCTGCACCCTTAAAATTATTATTCATTTTCAAAATTTTGCAGTAAAATATTTTTAAACTATAATGAGTTTTTTTTAATCTTCAAGAGATAATTAAACATTTTTAATGTGTCACATAAAAAATCAAATCTTAAAAAAACAAGATTGCTAGATATGATTTCAATATTTGAAATTGCTCAATTTCTCAATTCTGGTTTTAAAATCTTCTCATGTTCAAGACTTCAATTTTGAAAGTCATTATCAAATAGATGAATTTTCAACAAAGAATATTAGTTTTATACTCAAAAGACGAATTTTCAACAAAATTTCTGAAAATTTAAGCCAAAAAGTCGAATATTTTTAAAACCAGTTGACTTTTAAGCTAAAAAAAGGAATTTTCTACGACTTGGGTTTAACCAAAAAGGAGAATTTTTAACAAAATAGTCGAATACTCAAGCAAAACTGAATTTTTAAAAGAAAAGTCGATTTTCAAAATAATAGTTGAATTTTTAACTAAAAGGATGAATCTTCAATTCACAAAAAAATATTTTTTTACATAGTAGTTCAACTTTGAACTAAGTAGTTGTTTTTCAAAAAAAAAAATAATAATTCTCAACGAAACATGAATTTTCAACCAAATTTAAATGAATTATTAATAGAATATTTAAATTCTCAACCAAAGATAAAAATCTTAAACGGGAAAAATAAATTTTCAACAAGATATTTTCAACTGTACATCAAGTAAAAAAATTTTCGACAAAATAACAAATTTATTTTCAACGAAACATATATTAGTTAATATTTCAATTAAAAAAACATTTGAAAAAGAAAAGTTTTCAAAAAAAAAAATAATTTTCCACCCAGAAAAGATCAATTTTTAATTGAGAATATCATTTTTCAACAATAAATGGAATAGTTAAATTTTTAGTGAAGAAAATTTATTTTCAATATAAAAAAAACAGTTTTCAGCAGAAATTTTCAATTTTCTACCAAAGAGATGAATTTTCTTCCAAAATTATAAATCTTCAGCAAAAAAAAACATAATTTCAAAGAATATAGTGCAATTTTTAAGAAAATAGTCGAATTGTCAACCAAAAAGCTTATTTTTTGCCCAAAAGGAGTAATTTTCTACAAGATTTTTTTTTTGAATTTTTCACGAAACATGTAATATAACAACATTTTTTTTATTTAAATCAAAAACAGTTGAATTCAACCCAACTCAAGAATGTTCAACAAAATAGCTGACACCCTAACCAAAACAAATTAATTTTAAACAAAAAATGACGAATTTTTAACAAAAAAACACGAAATTTCAACAAAATAGTCCAATTTTCAACTAAAGTGATTTTCGACTAGAATGATAAATTTTTCAAGACGAGTTTTCGAAGAAATAATTAATTTTGAACTCAAAAGTTCCAATTTTCAAACAAAAATAGATTAGTTGAATTTTCAGGTAAAAAATTAATTTTCTAACAAAAATGAAACAAATTTTCAACAGAATAGTTCAATTTTCAACAAAAGTTGAATTTTTCACCAAAAAAGATAACTTTATAACGAAATATTTGCCATTTCAAAAAATAATTGAATTTTCGATCGAATAGTAGAATTTTTAACCAAAATAGATGAATTTCGAATCGAAAATATAATAGTAGACTTTTCGAAAAAAAAAAGAAAATTTGTACCACCCTAATGTGAACTGTTCCTGATCAAATTAGGAAAATTTTTCCTGATTCAGATTTAGAGAGTAGAACCTTAATTTCTCTATTTTAAATTAATTTTCTCAAAATTGTAAAATGTCAGTTCATATTTCTCAGTTTTATATACTACAATCGCTGACCTTTAAAAAGGTCATTAATTCCACTGTGGATACTAGATATCACCATCACCTGAAAAGACATTAATATCTGAAATCCTGACAACTTTTCACTCAGACCCCGTTTCTAGAAAATTGCATTTCTCCCCTATAACATTTTTGATTTATAGTAGAAAACTCGTTTCTCACTAAAAATTGTATCCAATTGCATTTACGTCCAAAAAAGGAAATTTCAACATTTTAAATGGATTGGAAGCAAAATCGTGTATAAATTGCAATTCTCATTAAAATTTCTTCTCTACTTTTTATTCATGTTCATATTTAACCCTGGGCTTAAGTCTTTCCGTCTCATTACTATCTGGGTTTTTCTTTTCATTCTGTATGCGGTTTGAGAATTTATTACAAGATCTTCATCCTCATACCTCCTAGGATTAAATTTTCTCTCTGGTGTAAAAATTAGAGTTTAAATATGTACTTTAGTTTAACTCGCTAGGAATTATTAGATACAAGATAAAAATTATGAATTTTTTTATTATCGTTTACATTTTTAGTATGGTTAAGATACTCTACTCAATCAAGAAAAATCCGGAAAAAGTATCTATTTAAAAAAATGAATATAAAATTAATAATATAATATATGAATAAAATAAATTTAACACAAAAATTTTATATTGTTGATATCAGAAATAATGGATCTTCAAGAAAATTAACTGAAAAAGATGAATTTTGAAATAGCCGTAAGATTTTTTAATACTTAATACTTCCAACAAAAAAGATCAGTTTTCTAAAAAATACATTTATTTTCAAACAAAAAGTAGAATTTACAACTGAAAAAAATCAATTTTTAAAAAGTAATGGAAAACTTGAATTTTGAGTGGAAAAGATTAATTGTCAACCAAAATACAATGAATTTTCAACAATGTAGTTTGTAGTATACGAATTTTCAACCAAATATTAAGATTTTCAACTAAAAAGGGTAGCTTTTCAACCGAAAACAAAATAGTTCATTTTAAGTTTTAAAAAAATCATTAACTTTTAACTAAAAATAGAACATTAAAATTTTTAGTTTATCATTTTTAGTTTAAAAAAATGGAATAGTTTAATTTTCAACCAAAAAGCAGAAAATTTTTGATAAACTAGTTAAATTTTCAAGCAGAAACAGGACAAAAAAATTCATTTTTTATTCCCTTTCACACTCTTAGTATCTTTAAAATCCTTGATTTTTATTCAATCATAGAAAATTTTGAAATACATATAAGTGACTAGAAAAAAACTCGCGCGTTATTATTTTTTTTATCGTGCAATTTTTAAATTAGAACACCCAAAATGTTAAACTCGAATTTTTACTTGAAAAATAATAATTTTAAACCAAAAAAACAACGAATTTTCGAAAAGTATTAAAAATGTTACCCAAAAAGATTAATTTTCAACCAAGAGCACTCAATTTTTACCAAAAATGATAAATTTCAAACAAAAAATGTAATAGTTGATATTTCAAAGAAACAAAAAATCAATTTTAGATCAAAAACAATTTTATTCACGAAGTAGTTGAAGTTCAGATGTAAAAGATGAATTTTCCAAGAGATGAGATTTCTACCAAAAGAGATGAATTTTCAACTAATATGGTGAATCTTCAACTGAAACAAATGAAATTTCAAGAAAAAAATTTGTGTTTTTGACCATTATTAGAAAAGATTTGTTGATCATAAATTTTCAAAAAAAATAATTCTTACAATTTTTTCGAAGAAATCATAAAGCTGGGAAAGGGATAGGTTGCGACAGAACTCTTCCCTTCCCTTTTCCAGCTCAAAAAATCATCATTTCGAATACAAAATTTGGTTTGTCTGATTTGTCTTTGTATTTAAAAAATTGTTGTATTATTTTGTAATTTTGTATTTTTTGTAAAATTTCAAAAAAATCACTAATGCTTTCTCTATGAGGAAGCAAATACATTTGGTAACAGGAAGCAAAGTGCTCGGCAAATTAGCACCAATAATTTTCAACAACAAAATAGATCAATTTTCAATGAAAAAATTAATTTTTAACCAAAGAGATAAATTTTTAAACTTAAATGATGAATCTTCAAATACTAATTTATTAATTGAATTAGTATTTTCCAAATACTATTTCCAGATATATAATATTTTTAATAATTTATTATATTATTTAAAAGTTTTAATTTGATCGCGCAAAAGTATTAAAAAGCGCAAATGTTTCTTGATTCGCACGTTTTCTCTTATTTTTCTTATCAGACAGGATTATTTGTAGATTTTATTTTGAAAATTTTAAATTTAAGATACATAAAAAAATTACTCAATACAGGCGCCTTGTGTCTACAGAAAAGTACAAAAAAAGCCTATTAAGACGTGAGTAAGTCGTCCAAACCGCCTGTTCATACATTTCCTCCCCTACTCCCCTACATTCCCCTACTTCCTCTCTCCTCCCCTACTTCCCCTCTTCTCCTTAATTTCTCTCCCCACATTTCAATACTGGCTTCCCCACCCTTCCACAACTTCTTCCTCATCTACTTTCCCCTCCGCACTCCACCCCCCCACTTCCCAACCCTTCATTTCCCCTTATTTCACCACTTCTCCCACCCTCATTTCTTCTACTTCCCTCCCTTCCTTTCGCCTATTTCTCAACGCGTTCCTACCCCTTGTGAGTTGTGAGTTGTAAGCTATGAATTGTGAGTTGTGAGCTTTGAGTTGTGAGTTGTGAGCTGTGAGTTGTGAGCTGTGAGCTGTGAGTTGTGAGTTGTGAGTTGTGAGTTGTGAGTTGTGAGTTGTGA
>CAKNXH010075222.1:0-25076 GCA_932178445.1 Andricus quercusramuli | reverse complement strand
TACATCGTCAACACTACTTTTTGTTTAGAATTTCGTTGAATATGAATCATGTACTTTCATCCAATATATGGTATGCATAATTATTCTTTCGAATTTTTTCATCTCAAAAAAACTTCTGCTAACTTGAATAAAGAGAGTCTAATTACCATATAAGTGTTATTTAATTGCACTTATTTGTTCATTTTATTTTGTGAACAAAATTTGTCTTTATAATTTATTTTTAAATACCTGTCTTATTGCTGTATGAATTCTCGTAATTTAAAAGAATTTTCAAACCGATTTGAATATTTTAATTTGGTTAGACTTTTAAATTAGGCATGAAGATCCTGCATTTCAATTTGGTTATAGATTTCAGAACATAGTGACATTTAATTCATAAAACCATTTTTGAGACTGAAATCGAGATTGAAACTTTAAATAAACTTTTACATTAGGATTTATTTTTAATTAATTATTATTTAAACTTACACAGTGTCTTGTCTCGATATTCAGGACGACTAGTCCAATATTTTTCTTAAGCTTGGCTAGTCATCCCGAACTTTCGGGACGACCGCAGTCCATCATCTTTTCTAACTCTCCCAATTTTTCTGGGTGACTAGATGCAGCCTTAAACTTAAATTTATGCTGAAATAAATTAAGGATGCAACTTATTTATCATATTAGAAATCTTATTATTGTTTTCAGTTTGTTTCCGAAATCCGTATCCAAACTAACCCCGAATCAATCTGAACAAATCCGAAAAAAGTTTTACATTTCGTTCGATCGAAATCGGTCAAAAATTGATCTGGTTCAATTCGAACCAAATTTTCAATCCAAATGAATCGGAATCAATCCGAGTTCGGATTGAATTGGATTCATTCAGATTGAAAATCGGTTTGTCAATCCGAGTTCGGATTCATTCTGATTGCAAATTTGGTTCGGACTGATTCGGATTGGAAGTTCGTATTGAGTCGCATTAATTTTTAACCAATTTGGATCGAACGAAATTGAGAACTTTTTTTTGGATTGGATCTAATACAGATTTCGGATTGTTTTGTTTATGAATTCCTACCCAAAACTTTCGGGTACATGTCTTACTGCAGATTCAAAATCGAGTAGTTAATTTCTGTCAGCCTCAAGAGCAGCAAATTCTGTCAGCCCAATGGCGGCAAATACCTAGATCCGCCACTGAATGAATGTTCCAACTTCAAATATAATTCGATTCCTAATTTTTGGTTTTGTTTCTAACCTACAAACCGACTGTGGCAGGAAGCATATATAAAGTATAATTATTTTTAAAATAACAATTAGGTAAGTAAAAAGTTGTTCTAAATCTAGTGTCCTGATTTATAGCTTTTCAAGTTTTCACGTATACTTTGCCGTTCTTCCATTGCTGCGAAGCACTGCGAAGGACGTAGCAGACGACAGCTTTTATTCCATCGTAAGATAAACTTTCGCCAAATATCATGTAATCTTCAACAGCTGAACATTTTACATGCAACAAAATTTATCTTCAGTTTTTTCTGTGACCGCGCTAAGTTAAATTTATATTAAATTCCTGTAAAATTTCTGCGAGTTACTTGTTTCATTCGTGAATTTCCAAAAATTACGTAAATTTAAGTACGCTCCCTAACGTACATTCACGTATTTAACCCGGTTGATACCAGATATCAGATCAAAGTGGAATTTGTACCGTGTCAAGCTTACAACACCCCATTTATAGTATACAGGAAGCTGCATTGCTACAAGGTTGAATGAGCGTGAGAACTTTGAGTAGGGCGGACCTTTGTGGCTATTTGATGTCGATGTGGACGTCCAAAACCGCACCGTTCGGCCACGAGCGAGTAAATATTTGACAGAAATTTCTCACACTATGCTCAATCGACCAAGCAGCTCTTCATGTTCTATATATACAACTACACTCTATATAGCAAATCAACCGTACCTCAAACTTCGCCAAAGCAAACTTATTTCATAAAGTTAATTTCGCATCGAACTTCTCATCAAATATTAAGGGGCTCTTCATGATCATGACCATCTTACAGGTAAATTCGGTGGGCCCTCCCATCAAAACTGTAATCTAAAAATTAATTTTATAGAGTTAATTTCGCATCAAACTTCTCATCAAATATTAAGGGGCTCTTGATGATCATGATCATCTTACATGTAAATTCGGTGGGCCCTCACATCAAAACTGTAATCTAAACATTATTTTATAGAGTTAAGGGAATAGTCTAGTTTCTCGGGCGGAAAATGGAGGTGATTTTTCGGGACTCATAAAAAAAACCATGCGGTCAAATATTTTACAATTTTGATGATATATTCAGATACCATTGACAAGTTAATACACAAAATTTCATGAAAAAACATCAACTGTAAGCCGAACAAAAAATTCAAATTTTCACCAAAAAGACGCTAAAAAAACGCTCGTTTTTTGCTCGGCAAATTTATATTTTTTGAAATATTGAAAAGATCCTAGTTCGTGGTATGTAAAAATATGTTACGAATGTTCGTGCAAAATTTCAAATCGATTCGTTAATTTTTCTTTGAGCTAGAGTTGCAGCCGGTTTTTAAAATGCAGTTTTGAGAAAAACGCTTTTAAAGTTTTGACAACTGATTTTTGGTTATAAAATTTAATTTTTCATACTCTCATAGCTCTGGGAATCGAATTAGGCAAAAAAAATCGATTTTTTGAAAGTGAGAAACTAGACTATCCTCTTAATTTCGCATCAAACTTCTCATCAAATACTAAGAGGCTATTCATGATCATTATCATCTTACAGGTAAATTCGGCCGGCCCTCCCATCAAAACTGTAATCTAAACATTAATTTTATAGTTAATTTCTCATAGAACTTCTCATCAAATATTAAGGGGCTGTTCATGATCATGATCATCTTACAAGAAAATTCGGCGGGCCCTCACATCAAAACTGTAATCTAAACATTAATTTTATAGAGTAAATTTCACATCGAACTTCTCATCAAATATTAAGGGGCTGTTCATGATCATGATCATGATCATCTTACTATTCTACTATATCTTATCGACTTACTATATCTTATCATCTTACTATATCTTATGATCATGGTCAGTAGGGGTCAACGCATAATGTGAGATCAGGAAAGGGGGCACGCAAAAAACTATGGATGAAGATTTATCATTTTAGTTGAAAATTTAACTAGTTTGATAGGAAATACAACTAATCCGTTGAAAATGAAACTGTTCATTTGAATTTTCAACGATTTGGTAGAAAATTTACCTCTTTGTTGAAAAGTTATATTGTCGGGTTGAAAATTCATCTTTTGTGTGGAAAATATGCGGTTAAGTAACAAACTATGTTGGAAATTCGTCCTTTTGAATTAATTAAATTATTTTGCTTTAAAATTCAACTGTTTTGTTGGAAATTCGTCTTCTTTTTTTTAAATTCAACTATTTTGTTGTAATTACTTTTTGGTTGAAAATTCGTGGTCTTGAGTTGAAAATTCAACAGCTTTTTAGAGATTTTAGCTTTCTGTTTTGAAAATGAAACAAATCAGGCGAAATTTTTTTTTTCTTTGTACTGGAAAATCTTTCCTGGTTAAAAATATAACTCTCGCTGAAAATTCGTCTGTTTGGTTTGAAAATTTTATCTTTTTGGTTTCGAAATGACAGTGTTTCGTTAAAAATGGTTTGTTTTGGTTGATGATCCAACTATTTAGTTCGAAGTTCATCTTTTTGGTAAAAAATAAATGTTATTTGCTACAAATTGATTTTTTGTTATCGAAAATTCAAACTGGTTGGTTGAAAGTTGACCTTTTTGGTTCAAAATTTATTTTTTGTATTGAAGACTTATCCTTTTAGTTAAAAACTCAACTATTTTGTTAAAATTTAACTATTTTATTGAAAACTAATTTTTTTCCTCGAAAATAATATTGTTTTGTTGAAAATTCGTCATTTTAAATAGAAAATTTGTCCTTTTGGATTAAAAATTCAACTGTCTTTTATAAATTTCGCCTTTTTTGGTTGAAACTGCAACTATTTGGTTAAGAATGCAACTTTTTCTTAATTCATCATTGCGGGTTGAAAATTAAAGTTTTTTATTTTCAAATTTGCTTGCTTTGCTTGAACGTTCAACTATTTGGTTTTAAATGCAACTGGTTTAGACATACCTAAGAATAATTAACAAATAATGATATAATCAAATGTTTTTAATAATAACAATTTTTTGAAATGAGTTCCTGTTTCCAAACATTATTTTAACAAAAACTTTATTCTTTAAAAAAATGTCAGAATATTCAATTACATTGTTTGTTCCACCATTAACGATAATAATGCTTGAGACGGCATCCCTAATATGATACTTTATGTAGGGAATAAGGTCGATTTAAAATTCTGATAGATGGGTTGAGAATAGGTCAGGGTTTAATATCGCAAATTTAATGATCCCTTTGAGAATATCACAGATGTTACATTTTATGTGCCGGTAAAATAAAGGAAAATAATAAGTAATGGTCTTTTTCATGATCATACATAAAGAGGATTTTCTTATTATTATATAAATTTTGCAATAGTTCCTTCCAATTTCGAAAGTTTATTAGTTACTTTATTAATTCTAGAGAGTTTTTCATTAGGTTTGAAATTCATCCGAGGGTTTTAATGTGATTACACCTTAAATTAAGCCACTTTCTGGGACTGAAACTAGGCTCATTTTTACTGTGTATATTTCCAAATTTACACTATTTTTATTTGTAATTTTTTTTTATTCTAGGTCTCAGGATACGACTGGCCAATCTTTTTTTCAAGCTACTAACATGCTTCCTGTACATTTTCCGAGTTGTCACCGACAACGATCCTACATACGCCGCATGGTGAGTATTAATTATTAAATCATTTAATTATTAATAATTCGATGATCTTGAAGAATTTAGTTTCAATTTTGAGGGTTGATGTTTTTGATTTCAAAGTTCAAGTTTGAAAATAATAAAATATTTGTACATAAAAACTATAAATCTCGTAAAACATCCAATAAATATGATTCTCCTAATATTCCTTTTTGTCGGTGTCATTTTTATCGGAATTCAAAAAGTTGTATAAGAGACTGCGAACGATTTCAATCTCTATTGGAAAATATTTTGCGAATGAACCCCTCGAATGGTTTTATCCTTTCACTAGAATTTCTTTTCAATATTTCAAGAATGTTTGATATTTTTGGAAATAATATTCTTCAGACAGTCAATGATGCAAATTTATATATATATATATATATGTATGTATTGATCCAGAGAAGAATAGAAAATTTTTTAAACGAAAAATTTGTTTAATTCAAATAAATTATAATAACAGATTATCTATGTTACTAAAGCAAATCCAAACAAATATTTTCCATTTATGGGTGATAGCCAAAAAGTATTCAGATATAAAACGAAGAGATCAAAGATTGTGTTTATGAAGGATATGAATTTTACACTTTGTTAAATGGTCGCGTGATAGATAAAACATTTTCAAATATGGTGAAAATGACTAATTTCACGATTTATTTCATTTTTTCTCCAGATAGTCTAACATAGGATAGAATAGAATAGGATAAAATAAGATAGGATAGGATGTGATAGGATAGGATAGGATAGGATAGGATAGGATAGGATAGGATAGGATAGGATGGGATGGGATGGGATGGGATAGGATGGGATAGGATGGGATAGGATAGGGTGGGATAGGATGGGATAGGATAGGATGGGATAAGATAGGATGGGATTATATAGGATGGGATAGGATGGGATGGGATAGGATGGGATGGGATAGGATGCAATGGTATAGGATAGAGTAGTATGAGGTAGGATAGAAGAGGTGATTCCGATCGGGTGTTCGTCCGCCCATCGTATATTTTCCCCGAAGGGGGTGTAGGGAAAATTAAATCAAGTAACGGAAGGAGAAGTAGGGAAAGTAAAGGAAAATGATGAGAACGAAAGTAAAGGACGTGAGAAGCAATGAGGATAGGGATGGCAGGGAAATGAGGGGAATGAGGGGAAGAAGAGTAGTGAGAGGAAGAAGAGTAGTGCAGAGAATGTAGAAAAGAGGGTCGTGAGGGGAATTGAGGAGGAAATAGAAGAAGTAAAGCGCCATGAGGAGAGGGACAGTAGACGGAATAATAGGAAGCGCGTGAGTAGTTGTGTAGTTCGGGTTAGTAGAAAAGGGATAGGAATGAATATAATAGTAGAAGTGAGGAAAAATAGAGGTGGGTGTAGTGGGGGAAGGTTTAAGTGAGGGAAGCGATAGTAGGGTGGAGAAGTGATGATAACGAAAGGAATGGGAATGAATATAGTAGTAGAAGTAAGGGAAAGTAGAGGATGTTGTAGTGAGGGAAGGTTTAAGTGAGGGAAGGTTTAAGTGAGGGAATATATAGTAGTGTGGAGAAGTGGTGATAAGGTTATCATAGGTGGAGAAGAGTAGTAGGAAAATAAGGGAAAGAAAAGTAGTGAGGATAAGTGAATGGTCGGGATGTGAAGGGAAATAAGGAGAAGTATGGGAAATCGAGGGAGGGGAAGTACGGGAAGTGAGGGGAAATAATGTCAGGGAAAGTGAAGGAAATTATGGGAAGAGAGGGAGAAAAGTGAGGGGAGAGTAGTGGGGTACTGCGGATGAGTATGAGATGAGATTGTAGAAAATAGGAGATGGGGTGTTAGTGGAAGTGATGAAAAGTAGAGGATGGAGAAGTTTTAAAAGGAGGAAGTGAGGAAAATGATAGTAAGATGGGAAAGTTGAAAATGGCAAAATTATAGTGGTAAGGGGTGAACAGGAAAATAAGAGAGAGGAGAGGGAGTAACGAAAATGAGGGCGAGTAGGAGAAAGTTATATGGTAGAAGGAGATTCAAACTACTTAATTGATGTAAAGGTAATGTAAAGGTTAAAGAAGATGGTTGAAATGAAAATTGTGGCTTGATTTAAATAAATTAAATAGTCCGTTGCAATAAAAAAATTGTGATGAAAAAAAAATTTCGGCAGCAGGAATCGAGCCCGGGTTATCTGGTTACGAACTCGGGCCGCTACCTTCTGATGTGACCTGAAGTTGGGTGTTACATGCGTGGATTTTTTTAGAGCCTTTTTTGAGAATGTCTGGAAAAAACTTCTTCTTCAACTGAGGAATTTCAGTTCAAAAAATCTCTTATGTATAAAACTAAAGGAAAAAAGGCAAGAATCAGTTCAAGAATCTCATCAACGTTATACTCTCGACAGAAAGTAACATTTGACAGAAAGCAATTTGTTTTTATGGAAAAACGCCAGGGAGAAGAGGCGCCAATATTGTCCTTTGGAATGAAGTTTTTAGTACCAAATATCCAAACATGTCTGGGTGAAAATAAAAACGGTGACAATATAATGTCCGTAGAATATTATACGCTTGTTTTTTGAGGAATACATTTCTCAATTGCAGGATTTTATTGAGCGTAAATACAATTGTTGAATAGACGTATTTTTCCAAAATGAATTGAAAAATTACAAAATCAATTTTTTGTGTCTCCTATTGTAGTTTCAGAGTCATAGTCAAATTTTCAGAACATTTATTTGCGAAAACTTACCGATTAAGAAGTCCAAAAAATAAAATTTAGAAGAAAGCTTTTTTTCCAATTTGAAGAAATTTGTGTTGTATAACCTAATCCTGTGAAACAAAATTCATTTGCAAAAAATTAGGGTAGTTGAAGAGCGGAAAATGAACGATCTTTCAAAATGGAAATGATTTCTTAAGATATAATTTTCATAAATAAAAATATAAATAAAAAATATGTTTCAATTATTAATGAAAATTAAATATAAAATATCTCAAAATCATGAAAATCCTCGAAAATCTGATAAAATCTGTTAAATCTCTTTAAAAATATTTTTAAAATTTTCAAATCCCTTAAAATCCCTCTATGTTTTTTTAATCTATCGGAAATTCCTTGGAATGTTTTAATTATGATAAAATCTTCTGAGAATTTCAAATCTTTATTAATACCTTGAAATATTGGAAATCCTAGGAAATCAGTTGAAATCTCTTAAGATCCTTTTAAAATCCCAATTTTTTTTATTTTATTTTTATTTTTTATCATATTTAATATTTATTATTATTATTATTACTATTATTATACTTGAAATATCTTAAAACCTCATAGGTCTTATAAAATCGTCCCATATTTTCCGAAATTTTAGGAAATTATTTTAAATACCCTAAAATGTTTGAAATACTCTGAAATATTTTAAATTCAAGCAAAAAATATTTCAGAAGTCTTTAAAATTATTTGAAGTTCCCAAAAATATATTGAAACATCCCTTGAAACTCCTTAAAAACCAGTGAAATATATGGAAATTTTATGAAATCCCTTTGAATCTTTCAAAATATCGTAAAATCTAATAAATACTTTTTTTTTTTTTTTTTTATATATTTAAAATCTGACTATTATTTTTTCAATTATTTTTTTAGAAAACCAATTCAAAACAGTCTAAAACTTTTGAAATCCTATGAAATTTCGAAAACTAACGCTTAAAAATTAAAGCTTTAAACACTGAATAATTTTAAAGATACCTTGGAAACGAAACTGGTTTGAAATTAAGTACTCAAAACTACACAATTTTTAACACGAAAATTATATAAATTAAGCATTTTAAAGTCAAAACATCACCAAAAAAAATAACTAAAAAGTACCCCGCTTTTATCCAAAACCAAATGTTAAAAACACAAAATATGACTCTGTTCAACTCACTAACAATATTAAAAATAAAAAACTCCCCCTCTTTCATCATAGGAAAAATGTAAAAATCACACAATTTTGCACCCTTAATTTTAATAAAAATATCAACAAAATAATCAAAATAAATAAATTTCCTTTTCCAATTCAGAAAAAGGTTAGAAACCAAAATTTATTTTCTTCTAACTCAATAAAAATGTTGAGAATACAAAAGGTCCCTATTCCAATTCAGAAATAAATAGAAAGCAAAATTGACCTTTTCCAATTCAGAACGAAATTTTAACATTTCTTCGATTCTGTTTGAAAATTATGAGATTTTGGATGCATAGTTCTTAAATAGTTTAATTTTTGAAGCCATAGGATGAAAATTCTTGTTTAGTTTTGGAAGCCTGAATTCTTACAATTAATTTTTTTCTAATTTCGGCCATTTTTTTAACTTAAAAGATAAGTACATTTTTTTTAAAGAAAATCAAGGTAAAAACGTTGCCCAGTAATTATTTATTATCAAAAATAAGCAATAGGTGAATTTTTTGAAGATACAATCTGTTATGACACATGGTTTTGTAATTGCCTTAGTAAGAATTATCATTTCAAAATGGGTTTTTTTTTGAAATTTTGTCATCTCTTAGAGTTTATTTAACAAAATTTCATAGTTAATTTTGTTCGTCTTAAATTTTGAATTAAAAATTTTGAAAAGCGACATCTACTGTTCTTAGTGCCCAAACAATTCAAAATAAATAGTGTTTCAAGTAAAACAATTTTGATTTTGTAATACTAGACAATTTCTAGACGTTTCAAATTTAACAATTTCTCAATTAGCAATTTCACATGTAAATTTATCAAACCTGATCGAAAGTATTACTATATAAAATTTGACATTATCTGATTAAAAATATTTGAATAACGAGGCTTCATTAGACAAGAGTTATCTGATACAGATCAGCAAAAAAACGAGAAGGAAATTTTCAAAAACGTATTTTACTCACCAGAATTAATAATTTATTAAATTATCATTCAACTTGTTTCACACATTTTGAGAAATTTTGGTATTTCCAAATTTGTACTTATAGATTTTTCAAAAGTTCGTGGTTTTGATATTCAATAATGAAGCATAATAAAATAATAATAATAATGAACTTTAAATTTTATAGAAGCAAACTCTGACACAAAAGATTATCATTGAAAGCTAAAAATTATAATTATAGAATAAAAGCGTACTTCTTGATCTCGCAAATCATTATTTCTACACTTACTGAAATTAATAGGAATAAGAAAAAAATGTTTTATAATTATCTGAAATACTTTTTTCCAGGCGATCCACGACTCGTCCTCACACTGTTTCAGGACGAGATCGTACGCACGCTGGCACAGCAGGGGGGTTCACAAGGCCAGGCCGTGCGTACGATCTCTTCCTTGAACGGTGAGAGGACGAGTCGTGGATCGCCTGAAAAAAAATATTTCAGATAAACATTATACATTTTTTTCTTGTTTCTATCAATTTCAATAAGCATAAAAATAATAATTTGCGAGATTGAGAAGTACGCTTTTATTTTATAATTATATTTTTTCACTTTTGATGATAATCTTTTGAAATAGACCATTCACGATATTTTCGTAAGTCAAAATAAAATTTAGATCTGTTTCTCAAGGATATGCGTACGATTTATTTCTGAAGCACGTGTGAGGACGAGTCGTGGATTGCCAAGCAAAAATTATTCAAGAGAAACATACAACTTTTTTTTTATTCCTATCAATTTCAATAAGTATAAAAATAATGATTTAAGAGATAAAGAAGTACGCTCTTATTTTATCATTATATTTGTTTTGCTTGTAATGATAATTTTTTGAAATTGATCATTTGTTATAATTGGTAAGTCAGAATAAAAATTAGATCCGCTTCTCGAGGCTGTGCGTACAATCTCTTCCTGAAACACGTATGAGGACGAGTCGTGGATCGGCAGGAAAAAAATATTTCAAATCAACATGAAACATTTTTTTCCTATACTTATTTATTTCAATAAATGTAAAAATAATTATTTGGAAGATTAAGAAGTACGCTTTTATTTTATAATTATAATTTTTTTGCTTTCAATGATAATCTTTTGGATTTGACAATTTACGATATTTCGTTAGTCATAATATTAATCATATCTGCTTCTCGAGGCGTACGAGCTCTCTCTGAAACACGTATGAGGACGAGTCGTGGATCGCCTGGAAAAAAGTATTCAAGATGAACATAGCATAGCCAAGCAAAAATTATTTAAGATAAACATAAAACTTTTTTTTTATTCCTATCAATTTCAATAAGTATAAAAATAATGGTTTAAGAGATAAAGAAGTATGCTTTTATTTTATCATTATATTTGTTTTGCTTTTAATGATAATTTTTTGGAATAGATCATTTGTTATAATTGGTAAGTCAGAATAAAAATTAGATCCGCTTCTCTAGGCTGTGCGTACAATCTCTTCCTGAGACACGTATGAGGACGAGTCGTGGATCGGCAGGAAAAAAATATTTCAGATCAACATAAAACATTTTTTTTATACTTGTTTATTTCAGTAAATTTAAAAATAATGATTTGGAAGATTAAGAAGTACGCTTTTATTTTATAATTATAATTTTTTGCTTTTAATTATAATCTTTTGGAATTGACCATTCACGATATTTCGTTAGTCACAATATAAATTATATCTGCTTCTCGAGGCGTACGATCTCTCTCTGAAACACGTATGAGGACGAGTCGTGGATCGCCTGGAAAAAAGTATTTGCGATGAACATAAAACATTTTTTTCTTATTCCTATGAATTTTAATAAGTATAGAACTAATTATTTAAGAGATAAAGAGGTACGCTTTTATTTCATCATTATATTTGTTTTGCTTTTAATGATGATCTTTAGGAAAGGACCATTTGTTATATTTGGTAAGACAAAATAAAAATTAGATCCGCTTCTCGAGGCCGTGCGTACAATCTCTTCCTGAAATACGTTTGAGGATGAGTCGTGGATCGGCAGGAAAAAAATATTTCAGATCAACACAAAACATTTTTTTCTATACGTATTAATTTAAGTAAATGTAAAAATAATAATTTGCGAGATGAAGAAGTATGTTTTTATTTCATAATTATAATTTTTTGCTTTTAATGATCATCTTTTGGAATATACCATTTACGATATTTCGTAAGTGAAAATAAAAATTAAATCTGCTTCGTAAGTCCGTGCGAACGATCTTATCCTGAAGCACGTATGTGGACGAGTCGTGGATCGCCTTTTTTCATTCAATTTAAAATCTTATCAATCCAGATTTTTGATTTTCATCCATATATGTCTTTTTGCATTTTTTTCAGTTACGGTTGCACGGCCGGCAACAAGAGCGAGTTCCTGGTGTCGAGACTTCTCACGGGAGAAGAATTCCAAGACAATCCAACCATCAACTGGGACGCAATCCTGTGGGTGCGAAGACCCCTGGAATTGTGGATCGTCCAGGTGATCCTGGCGATGATATCGCTGACGGAAACGTTGCTCCTCGCTTATCTGGGATACAAGGTACGTCTATTTACCTTCCTCAGATATTTTCCCTCTTTCGCTAAGCCTTGCATTGCTTCTCTTCTCTTTTATCCTTCTCTCCTTCCTGCTCAATACCATTCTGCAGACCGAATCTTCATCCTTACTCAAAATAAAAGTTTTCTACAAACCACCACTGAAAATCATTCTGAGAAAAGGTCGGAGAGAAAAGTTGAGGGGTCAGAGGTCAGAAGATAGCAGTAAGAAATTAAAGTGTAGTTGTGAAAAAATGACTCTGGCTCCGCTGGGATTCGAACCCAGTTCTTCAGATTGTCTGTTGGTGTTACCCACTAAGTTACGGAATGTACAAGACTCATTTTTTACAATCTCTTATGGGGTGTAATCCACAACATCCTATGCATACTAGTAAACCTGGGTTCGAGTCCCAGTTGAGCTAAAGATTAATTTTTTTCATAACTTAAAAATCAATAGTCAAGAAAAATATTGACAGAAGACCAGTAAACAAAAAGAATTGACACTAAATCATTTACTTATAAATATCTGGTCTGTACCGTAACGTTAAGAAATATGTTAGAGGTCAAAGGTCAAGTCTCAAAGGAGTGGGGTTAAATATAAGGGTTAGGAGGTGAGAGTTTATGGTGAATGATTAAAGGGTAAGGGTCAAAGTTAAAGATCAAGGATGAAGCTTCGAATTCCAGGGTCAAAGGTCAGATGTCAATATCGTTAAATCCTCCTCTTTGTTTCATATTTTCTTGCATTCATATTGTATTTGATATCTATTCTCTTACCTTCTCTTTCTCTATATCTCTGAAAAGACTTTTTATTTTATAAATTTTGCTAAACTCTGAAAGCTTGAATTTCAATATTTAGCATACCCTTTACAAATATTTCTTGTTATTAAATCATTACCTGTGCTAGGGTGGTTCAAAACATTTTTCGGGGGGAATTTCGCATGCTTTTACTGTGCAAATTTGTTCAAATCAAAACAAATTTTTTTTTTAAATTGACATTTAGGGGTTTCCCCACCACACGAAGTAGAACATGTATTTCCCATAAAAAAAGATGTTTTTGAAATTTTTGGACAGAATCGGAACTTTTAAGCTTATCGAGATGTCCTTTTACAATTTTCTTCACAATCAGCCATAAAATACAAATCAAAATTAATTTCTTTAATTTCATCTCCATGACCCTGTTTTACAGGTTCTGAAAAAATCCCCATGAGTGAAAATTTTGGGTTTGCGAGATTTTGGCGCTAAATCTTATTCTTTTTTGATAGTTCATAGTATAAGTTATTATTAATACATAATATATTACTAGTGAGGAAGTAATTTATAAAAGCTAACAAAAAAAAATTGTTTAAACAATTTATCGTTTTCATGACAATGTTCTTTCAGAATAATACTAGAAAGTTGCGGTGTTTTCTAAAATTTATTTAAAAAAATTGAACATTCCTCTTTCAGAATAATACTAGAAAGATGCAGTTTTTTTAAATTGTTTTTAAAAAACTGATCATTTCTCTTCACAATTTATCATGTAATATAAATCGACAATTACTTTTTGAATTTTTCCTTTATCAGGCAGTTTTATAGGGTCCAAAAAAATCCCAAAGTTAAGAATGTGGTTTTGTGCTCTTTTGACACTAATTCTTATACTTTACGGTTTGTTTAAGTAGAAATTGTTTTGAGTAGACAAAATATAACTTGCTACTAATAACCATAAAATATTCTTATGAAAATTGGTTTAACAATTTATTATTGTTTATAGCAACTTTCTCTTACAATAGAGGTAAAAAGTCGCTGTTTTTTCTGAATTTTTACAACTTTTTTCAATTTTTCAGTCAGGGCAAGAGCACAATTGATAAGAGTTAACAAAAATAATTGTTTAGACTATTCATCCTTAATAACAATATTCTCTCACAATCATGCTCAAAATTTGCGCTTTTTCTGAAATTTATAATCTATTGTCATTTTGTCGTTTAGAGTGAGGTAATAATTAATTAAAAGTTGAGGAAGTATTTTTTTAACAACTAATGATCATTTATAACTATTTTTCTCATATTAATGCTGAAAATATCCAGTTTTTTCTCAGATTTTAAACTTTTCTTGTGATTGTTAGTATTGAACAAGTAATGAATTAAATAAATAAATGTTATAAATTCTATTTTATAAAAAAATTGTATGTTAGGCTAGGCAAAAAATGTCGTGTTATAATTGAAAACAAAATTTTACAGATTATTCACTCACAGTAGCAAAAGAATAAAAATAGTTTATTCAAAAAAAATATAATACTATTTAAAACATGATTCTCTTTTATTTCTGTTTATTATTTGTTTATAACTGAAAAGCCAAAGAAAAGTTCAAAATTATAGAAAAACTGGACAATTTCTCATATTATTCGAAAGGAATATCATTTTGAATAATAATTGATTGTTTAACAATCAGATTTGTTAACTTCAAATAAATATTTTCACGTTCTAATTGAAAAGTTGAAGAAAAATTCATTTATTCGATATGTATCATTTGGCCAATTTTGAAGAGACTTATTTATTTATTTATGAGATCTGAATAAACTTTGGGGTTGAGATTACGAAAGTTTGAAAAAAAATCACATGTTTGAACCAACCTAGTGTAGAGGCTACTCGCTTTTTTGTCTTCCAACGAGATCTTACCTATAATATGCTATGCGTATTTGTAAGCATGTCAAAAATGATAATGAATTAAGTATAAATATTTTCAAACACAGTTGAAAAACTCAAAAATTCATAAAAAGAGAAAAAATATTGATCAACAAGAAAAGTATATATACTTGTTGTAAAGTTACATCATAAAATAAAATATTTTCCACCTTCAGAAATAAAGTCTCGGAATGTATCTGGTGCTAAAAAATCTTCTTTAATAATCTAAGTGAACCTAAGGGCCTTTTAAAATTATAATCATAATAAATAATAATAAAATCCTTAGTGTTTTAAGATCGTAAACATAAAAGACTTTATGACCACTTTGTAGTCATAACACAATCACGTTGGATGATCGTGTGCTTGTAACAGCTGCTGTTACAGCGCTGCTTTTGGTCGTGAAAAAATATGGGGTCATTTTGCATTTTTTGTTGGGTGTCATATTACAATCTCCATTCAATGAAGTTGGAATTTTCATTATAATGAACTTTTATCTCCAGGGAAATAATTAAACTTGATATTCTCCACGATCCGATACTTCACACTACTTTCTAGTTACTCAAGAGTCAGAATAATTTGTTCCGATTTTACTGTACTTTTATTCAAAAAATTATTCAGGACTTATAAAAATATAAAATAAAATACGTGGGACTTTTCAGAAATTTTTGTCAAAAAAATGTCCTGCTCAAAATAGACGTATTTTGAACTTTTTTTAGTATTTTAGTTCCATTTTAGAAGTCATTCTTTGGGACAAATATAACGCAATTGTAAAAATTCCGATTAAAATTAAATGAACTTTTCTAGTACTTTTTTCTTTAAAAATTATTGATGGCTTGCAAAATTCGAAGGGAACCTAAGTGGGACTTTTCGGGTACTTTTGCACTAAAAAGGTCCTGGTGAAGCGAGGCATATTTCAAAGTTTGTGATACCAGAGACAGGGATCATTATTATCTTACATGTAAATTAGGAGCGCTCGCCCATGAAAACTGTAATCTAAAAATTAATTTTAATCAAGACAGGATTGAACTCTGGGGGGGGGGGGGGTGTGGAGACTTGGATATTAATCTGTGCCGATGAAAGGTGGGGGTGGAAAAACGGTTCAAAATAGCGTGACGCAGTTTTTGAACGGCCCCTAAAAAAAATTTTGTTATGAAGTTTTAAGCAACATTTATAATTTCGTTTTCGAGTTTTCGAATTACCTTTAAAAAAAATCGAACCTTTCGATAGACTTTGGCGCTTCTGAAAAACCTGTTCAAGTGGATGATACCAGCTATAGGGATCATTATCATTTTAAGGTAAATTAGGTGGGCCCTCCCATGAAAACTGTAATCTAAACATTAATTTTAATCCATAAAGTTTTGAACTCTGGAAAGGGCGGTAAAGTTTTTTATGATGATCTGTAGCGAAGAAGGGGAGGGGTGGATATTTTTTTTAAATTAGCATGATGTAGTTTTTTAATGTGAAAATCGAACCTCCATTTTTTTTTCAAAATCGTTCTAATTCGGGACTATTTCTGTTGAAATTTCAGTTTCGCATATCTAAATTTTTCAAAAATCTACACAAATTTTTCAAGAATGTTAGGAAAATGATATTCATATAATCTTAAGAATAAATAGTTATTCAAAAATTTTATTTTGTATTCATAATTATTTTGTCACTGAAATCAAGAAACTACTCGATTGATGATGATATTTTTTGTTTTAAAAAATTCATCTCCTATATAATTCAAGTGTTGATATTTTTTCCAAATATTACGTTTACAGATTTTTTTTTTTTTGAATATCCACAAATTTGTTGAAATTTTTTTAAAAATATTTCTTCAAAACTGCCTCTTATTACAAATAATTGAAAAAATACTTCTGAATCTCACTAAAATCAGTAAATTTATCAAAATTAAAAAAAGAACCACAACTTTCAATTTTGAATATCTCCTAATTTTTTTTAATTTTCCGAAAATTGTTTGAGAGTTTCTCCTTTAACACCTAAGATAACGGATACTAGAAGTTTCATCAAAATTACTAGCAGCAGATAAAATTCTTCCTTGTAACGTTGATTCCATTTTCCTCACAGTTCCTTCCAGTTTCCTTGGAGTTATTTCCGAGCTATAATCTTGGAATAAAACTAAAGCCCTTCACCGTTTATTTGCGCGAAATTCGAGGAGCTTACGTCTCGTAAAAGTCTGCCGGGATTGCAAGCAAAGAGAAAATAAATACAGAAAACATCGTCTCGCATTTCGCAACTCCTTTCCGCGTTAGTTTTAGGTCTTCTCTTTTTCTCTTCGACAGAACTTTCAATAAATATGTTTGAACGAGAGAGTACATCGGAAATCTCTTCTCCTCGACACGACGTTTCCGAAACAAATATTTTCGAAATTACTAAACTGCTCTTCAACTTTTCCTAATTCATCACTCGAAGTTCTAAACCAATAAGGGGCCTTCCAGTTGCCGATTTGAAGGGGGGGGGGCGAGACGTTCAGGCGCAGCTGTTCAGGTGCCCCTGTTCAGGAACCGCGGTTTAGGCACCGCGGCTTAGCCACTGTGGTTTAGGCACTGCGGTTCAGGTGCCGCAGTCTAGGCGCTGCGGTTTAGACTCAGCGGTTTAGGCGCCGCGGCTTAAGCACCGCGGTTCAGGCACCTCGGTTTGGCACTGCGATTCAGGCACCACGATTTAGCCACTGCGGTTTAAGCGCCGCAGTCCAGGCGCCGGGGTTCAGACGCAGCGGTTCAGGCGCCACGCCTTAGGCACCGCGGTTCAGGCACCTCGGTTCGGCACTACGGTTTAGGCACCGGGGTCTAGTCTCCGCGGTTTAGCCACTGCAGTTTAGGCACTGCGGTTTAGGCGCCGAAGTCTAGGCGCCGCGGTTTAGACGTAGCGGTTTAGGCGCCGCGGCTTAGTCACCGCGGTTCAGGCACCTCGGTTTCGCACTGCGGTTCAGGCGCCGCGGTCTAGGCACCGTGGTTTGGGCGACATGGTTTAGGCACCGGAGTTCAGGCACCTTCGGCTTGTCACTGCGGTTTAGGCGCCGCGCTTGAGGCACTACGGTTTTAGTTCCGCGGCTTAGGCACTGCGGTTTGGGCACCGTGGTTTAGGCGCGGTCGTTTAGATACTGGCGTTTAAACGCGGGACGTTTAGGCGCCGCTATTAAGGCCTAAACGTTCTACCCCCACTTTTAGGCTATTTTTAACACCCATCACTTCCCCTCCTCGTTTTTTTCCGTAGTTTTTTTTAAATGTTTCTTTTTAAAAGAAACATTTTCTACAAGAATGTTGATTTTCCACCAAAAAAGACGACTTTATCTAAGTAGTTGAATTTTCAACCTGAAAAGATGCAAGTTTAACCAAATAGTCGAATCTTACAACAAAAATATTCAAATTCAACCAAAAACAGTTACATTCTCAAGCAAAAAAGACGATTTTTTTACAAGATAGTTCAAAGATGACTTTTCTATTGTAAAATGTGGATTTTTGACCAAAAGACGAATTTTTGACCAGTTCAATTAAAAGAAATTAATAAATTTAAAAAAAATAGTTTAATTTTTAATCAAAACAAATTACTTCACCAAAGTAGTTGAATTATTAATTCGAAAAGATGCATTTATAAAAAATTGTCACATCCTCAAAAAAAAATTAAAATTCAACCCAGAATAGTTGAATTCTCAAGCCACAAAGACGGATTTTTTAGAAGTCAGTCGTGATAACTTTTCTACCGAAAGACGTTTTTTCAAACAGTTAATTTAAACAAAAAAGAAAACAAATTTTCAACCAAACAGTTGAATTTTCAACCTAAAAGATGAATTTTCAACCAAAAAAGATGATTTTTCTACAAAAAGACGAATTTCCAACTAGTTGAATTTAACGAAAATAAAAACAAATTTTCAACAAAATAGTTGAATTATAAAACAAAAAGATTAATTTTGAATAACAAAATTTTATTTTCCAACCCAAAAGACGAATTTTTATCAAAGTACATGAATTTTTCTATCGAATAGTTGCATTTTCAGATAAAAAAATTAATTTTCCACAAAAAAAAAACGAATTTTCAACAACAAAGTTTTGATTGCTATCAAAATGAAAAAACATTAATGTTCTACAATCAAAGATAAATTTTCTTCCAAAAGACTAATTTTCAACCAGTTGAGTTGAACGAAAAAACGAGTTTTTAACAAAATAGTTGAATTCTCAACCAAAAATATAAATTTTTAACAAACGAGTTTATTCGCCAGGAAGAATAAGGTTTAAACAAAAAGACGAATTTTCAACAAAATATATCATTTTTCAACAAAAGCGTTGAATTTTGAAGCGAAAAAAGTGAATTATATACAAAACCCAAGAAAATAATTTTTCGAAAAAAAACTTTCTGTTCTACAAAATAGTTCAATTACCTTTTATATAGTTGAATTTGTATAAAATAGTGTCTTTTTTAACGAAATATTTTAATTTTGAACAAAAAATATGAATTTTCAACATAAAAGTTAATTTCCAACTAAATTTTTGAATTTTCAAGCAAAAAACAGTTAAATTTTTAACCCAAAGATATGGATTCTCAACTTGGTAATAGTTTATAGTTCTACAAAAAACTTTCTAGATTCTTTCTCGAAATATCTGCAATCTTCAAAAAAGTTTTTGAATATTTTCAAGAATTCTAGGAAAATTATATTAAAATAACTTCAATAAGTTAACAATAAACTGATAATACCTTTCTAAAATCTAATTTAAGCTTAAAAAGTGTTAAAAAAACTTTTATCAAATAAGTAATTATTCGAAATTTTTGTTTTGTAATTAAAATTTATTTTTTCCCTCAAAGTATTTATAAATAACTCACAAACAATTGATCAATTTATAAATAATCAAATTATCAACTTATTGTCTAGGGCCTCTAAAAGTTATTTTATTTTCCTTTTTTTAAACCATGTGTTTCCAGAAATTAAACTCGATTCAGTAAAAGCCTTTTTCAGAATATTTTTTTTAAAGTCTCATAAAAATAGTTCTAGTAAATACTCTTCTTGACAATTCTAAAAAAATGAATCCACATTCTAAATTTATATTTGCTATTATTATTCAATCCTTCAGAATTCTTCTTCATAGAATAAAACTATTAAAAAATTATCAACCACACTTTTTAAATAAATTAAGGTCAAATTCTATCTATTTTCATTATTTCAAGTATAAACAAGTTAAAAATGTGAATACAATTTTTTTTGCCACCTCCAACTTGAAAATCTCATATTTTCAGATTTTTCATTTAATTCCATAAAAATATTATTCAGGTAGTTTTTTTTATTGCAAGGAAAAAATTTCAAAGAACTTGATGTAAATGAAAAAAATTATTGTTTCTAAATATAATTTTTTTTCATTGTTTCAAATATTATGTACATTTTTCTTATATGCTCTGACATAACAATTATTTTTATAATGTTCATTTTTCATTTTTGGTAATTTTATACAACCTGACCATTTTTGGAAATCAGTTGAAAAATGTTGTCTGATTGACATATTAAAACTTTTTTACAATCAAACCTTTTTAAACTTTTATTATTTTAGGTGAAAAATTTAAAAAGTAACAATGTTTGTATTGTTAATTATGCCTTACGAAATCAAAAGGTTTTGAATGTAAAATGAAAACTTGAAAGGAAAAAATAAAAAATCTGCACCCTTAAAATTATTATTCATTTTCAAAATTTTGCAGTAAAATATTTTTAAACTATAATGAGTTTTTTTTAATCTTCAAGAGATAATTAAACATTTTTAATGTGTCACATAAAAAATCAAATCTTAAAAAAACAAGATTGCTAGATATGATTTCAATATTTGAAATTGCTCAATTTCTCAATTCTGGTTTTAAAATCTTCTCATGTTCAAGACTTCAATTTTGAAAGTCATTATCAAATAGATGAATTTTCAACAAAGAATATTAGTTTTATACTCAAAAGACGAATTTTCAACAAAATTTCTGAAAATTTAAGCCAAAAAGTCGAATATTTTTAAAACCAGTTGACTTTTAAGCTAAAAAAAGGAATTTTCTACGACTTGGGTTTAACCAAAAAGGAGAATTTTTAACAAAATAGTCGAATACTCAAGCAAAACTGAATTTTTAAAAGAAAAGTCGATTTTCAAAATAATAGTTGAATTTTTAACTAAAAGGATGAATCTTCAATTCACAAAAAAATATTTTTTTACATAGTAGTTCAACTTTGAACTAAGTAGTTGTTTTTCAAAAAAAAAAATAATAATTCTCAACGAAACATGAATTTTCAACCAAATTTAAATGAATTATTAATAGAATATTTAAATTCTCAACCAAAGATAAAAATCTTAAACGGGAAAAATAAATTTTCAACAAGATATTTTCAACTGTACATCAAGTAAAAAAATTTTCGACAAAATAACAAATTTATTTTCAACGAAACATATATTAGTTAATATTTCAATTAAAAAAACATTTGAAAAAGAAAAGTTTTCAAAAAAAAAAATAATTTTCCACCCAGAAAAGATCAATTTTTAATTGAGAATATCATTTTTCAACAATAAATGGAATAGTTAAATTTTTAGTGAAGAAAATTTATTTTCAATATAAAAAAAACAGTTTTCAGCAGAAATTTTCAATTTTCTACCAAAGAGATGAATTTTCTTCCAAAATTATAAATCTTCAGCAAAAAAAAACATAATTTCAAAGAATATAGTGCAATTTTTAAGAAAATAGTCGAATTGTCAACCAAAAAGCTTATTTTTTGCCCAAAAGGAGTAATTTTCTACAAGATTTTTTTTTTGAATTTTTCACGAAACATGTAATATAACAACATTTTTTTTATTTAAATCAAAAACAGTTGAATTCAACCCAACTCAAGAATGTTCAACAAAATAGCTGACACCCTAACCAAAACAAATTAATTTTAAACAAAAAATGACGAATTTTTAACAAAAAAACACGAAATTTCAACAAAATAGTCCAATTTTCAACTAAAGTGATTTTCGACTAGAATGATAAATTTTTCAAGACGAGTTTTCGAAGAAATAATTAATTTTGAACTCAAAAGTTCCAATTTTCAAACAAAAATAGATTAGTTGAATTTTCAGGTAAAAAATTAATTTTCTAACAAAAATGAAACAAATTTTCAACAGAATAGTTCAATTTTCAACAAAAGTTGAATTTTTCACCAAAAAAGATAACTTTATAACGAAATATTTGCCATTTCAAAAAATAATTGAATTTTCGATCGAATAGTAGAATTTTTAACCAAAATAGATGAATTTCGAATCGAAAATATAATAGTAGACTTTTCGAAAAAAAAAAGAAAATTTGTACCACCCTAATGTGAACTGTTCCTGATCAAATTAGGAAAATTTTTCCTGATTCAGATTTAGAGAGTAGAACCTTAATTTCTCTATTTTAAATTAATTTTCTCAAAATTGTAAAATGTCAGTTCATATTTCTCAGTTTTATATACTACAATCGCTGACCTTTAAAAAGGTCATTAATTCCACTGTGGATACTAGATATCACCATCACCTGAAAAGACATTAATATCTGAAATCCTGACAACTTTTCACTCAGACCCCGTTTCTAGAAAATTGCATTTCTCCCCTATAACATTTTTGATTTATAGTAGAAAACTCGTTTCTCACTAAAAATTGTATCCAATTGCATTTACGTCCAAAAAAGGAAATTTCAACATTTTAAATGGATTGGAAGCAAAATCGTGTATAAATTGCAATTCTCATTAAAATTTCTTCTCTACTTTTTATTCATGTTCATATTTAACCCTGGGCTTAAGTCTTTCCGTCTCATTACTATCTGGGTTTTTCTTTTCATTCTGTATGCGGTTTGAGAATTTATTACAAGATCTTCATCCTCATACCTCCTAGGATTAAATTTTCTCTCTGGTGTAAAAATTAGAGTTTAAATATGTACTTTAGTTTAACTCGCTAGGAATTATTAGATACAAGATAAAAATTATGAATTTTTTTATTATCGTTTACATTTTTAGTATGGTTAAGATACTCTACTCAATCAAGAAAAATCCGGAAAAAGTATCTATTTAAAAAAATGAATATAAAATTAATAATATAATATATGAATAAAATAAATTTAACACAAAAATTTTATATTGTTGATATCAGAAATAATGGATCTTCAAGAAAATTAACTGAAAAAGATGAATTTTGAAATAGCCGTAAGATTTTTTAATACTTAATACTTCCAACAAAAAAGATCAGTTTTCTAAAAAATACATTTATTTTCAAACAAAAAGTAGAATTTACAACTGAAAAAAATCAATTTTTAAAAAGTAATGGAAAACTTGAATTTTGAGTGGAAAAGATTAATTGTCAACCAAAATACAATGAATTTTCAACAATGTAGTTTGTAGTATACGAATTTTCAACCAAATATTAAGATTTTCAACTAAAAAGGGTAGCTTTTCAACCGAAAACAAAATAGTTCATTTTAAGTTTTAAAAAAATCATTAACTTTTAACTAAAAATAGAACATTAAAATTTTTAGTTTATCATTTTTAGTTTAAAAAAATGGAATAGTTTAATTTTCAACCAAAAAGCAGAAAATTTTTGATAAACTAGTTAAATTTTCAAGCAGAAACAGGACAAAAAAATTCATTTTTTATTCCCTTTCACACTCTTAGTATCTTTAAAATCCTTGATTTTTATTCAATCATAGAAAATTTTGAAATACATATAAGTGACTAGAAAAAAACTCGCGCGTTATTATTTTTTTTATCGTGCAATTTTTAAATTAGAACACCCAAAATGTTAAACTCGAATTTTTACTTGAAAAATAATAATTTTAAACCAAAAAAACAACGAATTTTCGAAAAGTATTAAAAATGTTACCCAAAAAGATTAATTTTCAACCAAGAGCACTCAATTTTTACCAAAAATGATAAATTTCAAACAAAAAATGTAATAGTTGATATTTCAAAGAAACAAAAAATCAATTTTAGATCAAAAACAATTTTATTCACGAAGTAGTTGAAGTTCAGATGTAAAAGATGAATTTTCCAAGAGATGAGATTTCTACCAAAAGAGATGAATTTTCAACTAATATGGTGAATCTTCAACTGAAACAAATGAAATTTCAAGAAAAAAATTTGTGTTTTTGACCATTATTAGAAAAGATTTGTTGATCATAAATTTTCAAAAAAAATAATTCTTACAATTTTTTCGAAGAAATCATAAAGCTGGGAAAGGGATAGGTTGCGACAGAACTCTTCCCTTCCCTTTTCCAGCTCAAAAAATCATCATTTCGAATACAAAATTTGGTTTGTCTGATTTGTCTTTGTATTTAAAAAATTGTTGTATTATTTTGTAATTTTGTATTTTTTGTAAAATTTCAAAAAAATCACTAATGCTTTCTCTATGAGGAAGCAAATACATTTGGTAACAGGAAGCAAAGTGCTCGGCAAATTAGCACCAATAATTTTCAACAACAAAATAGATCAATTTTCAATGAAAAAATTAATTTTTAACCAAAGAGATAAATTTTTAAACTTAAATGATGAATCTTCAAATACTAATTTATTAATTGAATTAGTATTTTCCAAATACTATTTCCAGATATATAATATTTTTAATAATTTATTATATTATTTAAAAGTTTTAATTTGATCGCGCAAAAGTATTAAAAAGCGCAAATGTTTCTTGATTCGCACGTTTTCTCTTATTTTTCTTATCAGACAGGATTATTTGTAGATTTTATTTTGAAAATTTTAAATTTAAGATACATAAAAAAATTACTCAATACAGGCGCCTTGTGTCTACAGAAAAGTACAAAAAAAGCCTATTAAGACGTGAGTAAGTCGTCCAAACCGCCTGTTCATACATTTCCTCCCCTACTCCCCTACATTCCCCTACTTCCTCTCTCCTCCCCTACTTCCCCTCTTCTCCTTAATTTCTCTCCCCACATTTCAATACTGGCTTCCCCACCCTTCCACAACTTCTTCCTCATCTACTTTCCCCTCCGCACTCCACCCCCCCACTTCCCAACCCTTCATTTCCCCTTATTTCACCACTTCTCCCACCCTCATTTCTTCTACTTCCCTCCCTTCCTTTCGCCTATTTCTCAACGCGTTCCTACCCCTTGTGAGTTGTGAGTTGTAAGCTATGAATTGTGAGTTGTGAGCTTTGAGTTGTGAGTTGTGAGCTGTGAGTTGTGAGTTGTGAGTTGTGAGTTGTGAGTTGTGAGTTGTGA
>CAKNXH010075220.1:0-15876 GCA_932178445.1 Andricus quercusramuli | reverse complement strand
TTCATTGAATTCCCATTCAATTCCATTCAATTCTCATTGGAATCCATTGAATTTTCATTGAATTCCATTCAATCATCATTGAATTACATTGAATTTTCATTGATTTTCCATTCAATTCCATTCAATTCTTATTGGAATCCATTGAATTTTCATTGCATTCCATTCAATCTTAAATGAATTCCATTCAATTTTCATTGAACTCCATTGAATTTTCATTAATTCCCATTCAATTCTTATTGGAATCCATTGAATTTTAATTGAATTCCATTCAATTATCATTGAATTACATTGAATTTTCATTGAATTCCATTCGATCTTAATTGAATTCCATTCAATCTTAATTGAATTCCATTCAATTTTCATTGAACTCCATTGAATTCTCATTAATTCCGATTCAATTCTTATTAGAATCCATTGAATTTTCATTGAATTCTATTCAATTATTATTGAATTACATTGAATTTTCATTGAATTCCATTCAATCTAAATTGAATTCCACTCTATTTTCATTGAACTCCATTCAATTCTTATTAATTCCCATTCAATTCCATTCAATGTTCATTGAACTCCATTGAATTTTCATTGATTCCCATTCAATTCCATTCAATTCTCATTAAAAGTCATTGAATTTCCATTGAATTTCATTGAATTTTCATTAAATTCCATTCAATTTTCATTGTATTCCATTGTAAGATTTTATGCCAGCAGGAATTAGAAGCTGATCAGTTTTTTTTTTAAACCATTCAATTTTTAAGGCATGTAAAGACAAATTCTTTTTGACTGATTTTGAAGATAGAAAGTCAAGTTTTCAATTCCAAATTTTCCGAATTGAAGAAATTTCGAATTTCAGTAATCAATTTTGAAGAATAATAATTGAAAATTCTTGATTCTTAAAAAATATATAATGGCAAATTATTTAATTTTTAAGGTTTTTATTTTGAAGGTTTGTATTTTAGAACATTTTTTTTTAATTAAGGTTTGAAAATTCTTGAATTTTGACGATTTGTAATTTGAAAATTTGAAGTTACAATGGAAAATTGTTGAATTTCGGGAATGTACAGAATTATTGTAAATAATCATTTTTCAATATTAATGTTTTAAATTTCAAAGATTTATAATTTTGAAGTTTTACAATTGAAAATTCTTTAATTTTGTAGATTCGACACTTAAAATTATTCATTTTGAAAGATTTGCAATTTGAAATTATTCAATTTGAAAGAGTTGCAATTAGAAATTTTTCAATTTTGAATAATAATTTCAATTGAAAATCTTCGAAATAGAGCAATTTTTAATTCCGAATCTTTGAAATTTAAGAATTTTCCAATGTAAATCTTAAAAATTGAACTAATCCTAAAAAATGTCCAAATTACATACTTTCAAACTATAAATCTTAAAAATTGAATGATTTGAAATTCTACACATTTTCGAATTTCAAGAATTTTCAATTAAGACTATTCAAAATCTTCAAAATTAAACAATTTTAAATTTAAATTTAAATCTTTAAAATTTATTAATTTTAAATTGCAAATCTTCGACATTAAATAATTTTAAATAGCAAATCTTTCAAATTTAATAAATTTAAATTACAAATCTTCCAGGTAAAAAAATTTTACATAGTTAATCTTCAAAATTTGATAATTTGAAATTTCAAATCTTCAGAATTAAAGAATTTATCATTGTAAATCTTAAAAATAGAAAAATTTTAAATTGCGAATCTTTCAAATTCTATAATTTCTAATTGCAAATCTTCACAATTATAATATTTTAAATTACTAATCTTTCTAATTAAAGAATCTTCAATTTTGAATTTCAAAAACTGAACTATTCCAAAATTTCAATTCTTGAAAATTCAATAATTTTAAATTTTAAATCTTCAAAATTGAAGAGTTTTCAATGGTAAATCTTCAAAATTAAAAATTTCAATTTGCTAATCTTTAAAATTTAGGAATTTTCGAATTTTCAATTTGAACTATTCACAATTGAAAAATGTTAAATTGCAAATCTTTCAAATTGAATAATTTAAATTTGCAAATCTTCAAAATTAAATAATGCTAAATTGAACATCTTTCAATTTTAATAATTTTAAATTTCAAATCTTTCAGATTGACTTTTTTTATGCAAAAAAAAATGTTTTTTTAAACAAAAAATAGAATTCAATTTTCAGTTCAAACAACCAACTCTCAACCAAAAAAATGAATTCTCAACAAAATAATTTAATTTTACATCCAAAAGATAAATTTTTTATCAAAAAAGATACAGTTTCAATAAAATATATAAATTTTCAACTCCAAACATGAATTTTCTATCAACAAAAAAATTAATTTTCAACTAAAGAATTTTCAACTAAAATGATGAACCTTCAACTAAAAGAAATGTTTATTTTTAATCAAATTCATGAATTTTCAACTGGAAATATTAATTTTCGACCAAAAATAAAATAATTAAATTTTCAGTTAACAAAATAAATTTTCAACAAAAGAAACAAATTTTCAATCAAAAAAATTAATTTTTAACCAAAAAGATG
The DNA here is from genome assembly GCA_932178445.1 of Andricus quercusramuli. Lineage (NCBI taxonomy): Eukaryota > Metazoa > Arthropoda > Insecta > Hymenoptera > Cynipidae > Andricus > Andricus quercusramuli. Next base: position 13,352 of record CAKNXH010075220.1, on the reverse strand, counting down.
ACATTTCAACTAATGAGAGTAGTAGTTTACAAAAAAAGACGGATTTTCAACAAATAGTTAAATTTTCACCGAAAACAGATTTTTCAACTAGAAATAGAATAGTTAAATTTTCAGTAAAAAATTAATTTTCGATAAAATTAAAATAAATTTTCAACAAAAAAGTATCATTCTCAACTGAGAACGATAAATTTTTTACCAAAAAGATCAATTATCTATCAAAATAGATAAATTTTCAAAAAAAGAAGAAAATTCAAAAAAATAGTTTGAATCCTCAACAAAAAAAGATTAATTTTCAAACAATAGTTGTGATTTTTAACCATAATATTAAAATTAATTCCAACTTTAATTTGGATGATTTGCAATTTAAAATTATTCGATTGTTACATTTGCAATTTAAAATCATTCAATTTGAAAGATTTGCAATTTAAAATTCTTAAATTTTGAAGATTTGCAAATTTGAATAATTCAATTTGAAAGATTTGCAATTAAGCAATTTTTAAAATTTTGATGATTTGAGAATTTAATTATTAAATTTGAGTGAGTTGCAATAAAAGTTTTTTAAATTTTGAGTAGTTTGAATTGAAAATTCGAAAAAATATAGTATAAAAAATATAATATTGCAATAAATTGCGAATCATTCAATTTTCAACGTTTATATTTTGAAGGTATAGTTTGCCAAATTTGCAATTTAAAATTATTGACTTTTAAAGATTTGAAATTCTTTACTTTTGTAGAAATCTTCAAAACTATAGATTGTTGAATTGCAAAACTTCAAAATTGAAGATTTTTAAATTGTAACTCTTAAAAATTGAGAATTTAATGAACATTTAGGAGCATTTATGAACATTTTAAATCAGGATTTAAAAAAAAAGTCTTTTCTATCATTATTATTAATGATTACATCATTTGAATTTCGCGGGGAAATGTATCGCTTCATATTGGAAAGGGCGCTAAATTTAAATGATAAAAGAAGTCAAGGTAATGGAAAATATATTATTCACATTAAAAAGTGCCTTATTTGTTTCTAAATATGTTTTAAATACTTTTTAGTTGTGTTTACAAGTCAAAAAAAAATACATTTTCAAGCAAAGAAATAAATTTTTAACTAAAATGATGAATCTTCAATCAAAAATATGAATTTTCTTCAACCCAAAAGATTAATTTTCTACTGAAAAAATACCGTTTCAATAAAATCAATATATTTCATAAAATTAATTTTAAATTACAAATCTTCCAAATTAAAGAATTCTAAATTTCAAATCTTCTGAATTTAAGAATTTTCAATTGCAAATCTTATAAATTGAACTAATCCTGAAAAAATGTTCAAATTACATACCCTCAGAATATTAATCTTAAAAATTGAATGATTTAAAATTCTACATACTTCCGAATTTTAGGAATTTTCAATTAAAACTATTCAAAATTGAAAAATGTTTAGATGCAAATCTTTCAGATTAAATAATTCAAATTTTCAATTTAAAATTATTAAGATTTAAAGATTTGCAATTTGAAATTCTTTAATTTTGAAGAAATCTTTAAAACTATAGAATTTTTAATTGCAAAACTTCAAAATTGAAGAATTTTCAATTGTAAATCTTAAAAATTGGACTATTAGAGAATTTTAAATTACAAATCTTTAAAATTGAATAATTTTAAATTGGTAATCTTGAAAATTGAATAATTTGCAATTCTAAATATTGTCGAAATTGAAGAATTTTTAATTACAGTTATTCAAATTTGCAGAACTTTTAATTGTAAATCATTTGCAATTAGTTTAGTGATTCACTTTAGGAATTCCACTAATTTGAAAGATTTAGAATTGAAAACTTGACTTGATTTTCAAAATCATCCAAATTTAAAATTTTCTCTTCGCCTATCTTAAAATTCACGAATTTTCAATTCCGAATCTTCAAAATTGAATAATTCAATTGAAAATGTTTAAAATCCAAGAATTTTCAGTTGCAATTCTTAAGAATTGAAAACTTGAAATTTGATTTCCAAAATCATCAAAATAAAAAAATTGTATACATCTTCAAAATTGAAGAGTTTTTGATTTTAAGTCTTCAACATTCAAGAATCTTAAATCGATAATTGAGAGAATTGAAGACTTTTCAATTATAAATGTTCAAAATTGAACTACAGTCAAACCTGAATTTCAGAAAACTTGAGTGTAAGCACACTTGATTCGTGCGTTTCGAGAATTGCTGCCGTAGCAGCGTAGCAACAAAGGTGCAGTGCGCGGGTACTAATGCGCATATATTGCGTAACGTGCACAAATTCACATTCGACTTAATTTTAAAAAAAATGTTGCACATTACATACCTTTAAAATATATATCTTATGAATCGAATAATTTGTAATTGTATATTTTAAAAATTATAGAGCTTTCAATTGCAAATTTTGAAAATTGAATAATGTCAAATTGAAAATCTTCAAAATTGAAGAATTTTCAAATTAAAAATCGTCAAAATTCAAAAATTTTCAAACATTAATTTTTAAAATTGAAATTTAAAAAAATGTTCCACAATACAAACCTCAAAAATAAAAATCTTAACAATGAAAAAAAAACAAAATTTCAATTTGTAATTCTTCAGAATTGCTGATCTTTCAATTATACGTGTTTTAAAATTGAAAATTTTGAAATTTTTTAAAATCTAAAATTCAAACATAAATTCAATTTTTATTCAATTTTAAAGATTTGCTCTTTAAAATTCTTCAAATTTGAGGATTTGTAGTTTAAGAGCCAAAAGTCAAATTTTCAATTCTAATTTTTCAAATTGAAGAAATTTTGGATGAAAAACATAAAAATTACAAAATTTTTAATGATAAAACTTAGAAATTGCGTAACTTTTTATTGTGAATTATCCAAATTAAAAACCTTTCAATTTAAGAAAATTCAAAGTTCTACAATTTATAATATTCACAATTGAAAATTCTTCAATTGTAATGATTTTCAATTTACAATTCTTTAATTTTGAAGTTTTGCAATTGAATAATCTTTAATTTTAAAGATTCGCAATTTGGAACTGTTAACTTTGAAAATTCTTTAATTTTGAAGATTCGAAATTTAAAATTATTCATTTTGAAAGATTTGCAACTTAAAATTCTTTAATTTTGAAGATTTGCAAAATTCAAATTATTGAATTTCAAAGATTTGCAATTGAACACTTTTCAATTTGGAATAATTTTTAATTAAAAAATTTTTGAAATTCGAAAGTATAAAGAATTGCAAATCATTCAATTTTTACTATTATTATTTTAATGGTATGTAATTTAGATTTTTTTTACTTGTTCAATTTTTTAGGTTACAATTGAAAATTCTTCAATTTTAAAGATTTTCCAATTTTGAAGATTTGAAATTAAAAATTCTTTTAATTTGAAATTTAAAATTATTAAATTTTAAAGATTTACAATTTGAAATTCTTGAATTTGGACGATTTGTAATTTGAAAATTTTAAGTTTCAATCGAAAAATGTAATTGTAAATAATTCATTTTTCAAGATTAATGTCTTAAATTTCAAAGATTTGAATTTTCAATTTTTCAATTTTGAAGATCTACAATTGAAAATTCTTTAATTTTGAAGATTCGCAATTTAAAATTTTTCTATTTTGAAGATTTACATTTACAAATTCTTCAATTCTGAAGACTTGAAATTTGAAATTATCAAAATTTGAAGATTTACAATTTAAAGTTTTTCAATTTGAAAGATTTGCAATTTAAAATTATTAAATTTTGAAAATTTGCAAATTTAAATTATTCAAATTGAAAGTTTTTTAATTGAACATTTTTCAATTTTGAATAGCTTTAAATTAAAATTTTTGAAATTCGAAAGTATGTAGAATTGTAAAGTATTCAATTTTTAAGATTTATATATTAAAGGCGTGTAATTTGGATTTTTTTAATCGTTCGATTTTAAAAATTGGCAATTTAAAAGATTTGAAATTTAAAATTATCAAATTTTGAAGATTGAAATTTAAAATTCTTTAATTTGGAAGATTTGTAATTTTAAATTACAGAATTTGAAAGATTTGCAATTCAAAATTATTAAATTTGGAATATTTGCAATTTAAAATTCTTTAATTTGGAAGATTAAGTTGAAAATTCAACTATTTTAGTGAAAAATAAACTTTTAGTTGTAAATATCTATTTGTTTCTATTTGTTATTGAAAATTCAACTGAAACATTTTTTTGTTGAAAATTTAAATATTTTGTTAAAAACAATTTTTTTTCAATTATAATATTCATTCAATATTATATTTATTATATCAAATCATTTTTAATCATAATAATTTTAAATCAAATTCATCTTTTTTGGTTGAATTCAACTGTTTTTGATTTAAAAACAAAATGCTCGTTAGAAAAATTATTTATTTGGTGAAAATTCCTGATTTCACTTGAAAAATCAACCCCTTGGTTGAAAATTTTTTGAATGAAAATTAAATTTGATTATTTTTGGTAGAAAATAATTGATCTTTTTTAGTTAAAACTTCAACTATTTGTTTGGAAATTCATGTATTTTGTTGAAAATTTGTCGCTTTTAGTAGAAAATTAATCTTTGTTTTTCAACATTTTTTTGGGTTTTAAAAATCCATCTTTTTTGGTAGGAATTTTATCTCTTTTTTCAAATATCAACTATTAAATTTTTGTTAAGAATTCATCTTTTGAGGTCGAAAATTCAAGTACTTAAAAAAAATGTATTAATTTTATTGAAAATTCGTCACTTGTACTGAAAATTTAACTATTTTGTTGCAAATTTGTATTTAATCATTTCAGCGCTTAATCATTTCACTTTTGCTGTTTCTCATGCTGACAAGCTCTGTACTTTTACTTTCCTTCAACTGTTTATATAATAGTTTCATAATTCCTTCAAAGCAGTTTTTTTATTTTGTTCTCTTCTTCTGTTCCAATTTTCTCTTTACTCTCTTTGTCTAGTCGTTTAACTTTCCCCTTTTTGTGTCTGTAATCATTTTTGAGTCTATTTCTCTCCTCCTCGCTAAGACCTCTTATGTTCAGCGTTTTATTGTGCGCTTCTTTCTTTTCTTTCTGGGCTGCCTCAATTTTGTCATTCCACCACGCATCACCAGACTTTCTTCCTACCATTGCCATACCACACACTTCGGTCGCAGTTTTAACAATGGTATCCCGCAATAAAGCCAACGCGCCCTCTATATCTTTATTGCTTCCAAGCAGCTCCCAGATTGCCTTATCTATGCGTTCGTTTATCTTATTCTGAAAATCTATTTGCACTTCCGGTTCCTGTAAATTTTCGACCTTGATTCGCGTTTGTTTCGTTTGTTTGGTTCTCTTTCTTCTCCATCCCCGCCCAGAGTTCATCTTGGCTCAAGTGAAACTTGGGATCATTTAGAACTTAGGCTCTAAAGGAATTCTTATTTAGGGTTCCTTTTTAATTTTGTTCATATCCGATAGATGGCCATCGGCGGTTGCCGACGTTTTCAACTGCGCATGTGCCCAGAAGCGCGGGCCTATTTGAATCAATAAATACTATGAATAGTCACACAGATAAATGTTAAGAAAAGTTTTTTTATGATCATTTAAAACAAATTAAATTGAATTATAGAAATACCTAGCTTCTTGAAAAAATTTTATATTCACCTAATATTGCAAGCGTTTATTATATCATTTTGATTATTATTAATAAACATTTTTCACAACACGAAAGGAAGCATCTTTTTGTTTTAATTGAAGGAAAATTTGTTCATAAAAGTGAAAAATAAAATGAATGACGTTAACTGTAAGGAGACTGACATGATCAAGTAGTGTGATTTTGAGTCGAGAGCTAGAGGAAGCAATAAATTCAGATTTGTAGTTAAAAATTGAAGAGTTTAAGATTAAGACCACACATTGAGGCACTTGGGAGGTGAATATTTAGATTTAAAGCATTCCTTTCGATTTCTGCGATACCATATAGTATAGGCTATAGAAAAGAGTACAATATCAAGTTGTCGGCAAATTGTGTGAAAGGCTGATCAGAGCGGATGTAAGGATGAGTCGACCCGGTTGACTGTTCACAAATCAGCATGTGATAACTCTTGGCAGGCGCCGTAGGGACTATTTGCATTTTTTTTTCTTTTTTTTTCTTTCCTTTTTACTCCCCAAACACCACTGCGGACTTGAGGCTTTTAATTTCGACACTTTGCTTCCTCAGTTTTTTGTAATCAAACTTTTTTCATTAACATAATTCAAAGTTGATGCAGGAACGAAAGAGATTCCTTGGTTCGAGACGAATCGATTGACCTATAATACTATTATATGTAATTGAAGAGTAGGGAAGTTATGGTAATTTATATATTTTGAAAATACAGTTTTTTATAATAAGACTTATTTCTTCAACATAATTCAAAAATGATGCAGAAATATAAAAGATTTCTTGGTTCGAGACGAATTGATTGACCTCTAATATTATTACATTTTATTGAAGAGTAAGGAAGCAATGGTAATGAATAATATTTGAAAATACAGTTTTTTATAGTGAAACTTTTTTCTTCAATATAATTCAAAGTTGATGCTGAAATAACAAAGATTCCTTGGTTCGAGACGGATCGATTGACCTACAATGTTATTACATTTTATTGAAGAGTAGGGAAGTTATGGTAATTTATATATTGTTTAAATCGACTCTTATAGTAGAAATTGTATCATTCTCATGATTTAAAGTTGATGTGAGAATAGAAAAATTATGTTGATTCAAGACGAATCGATTGACCTCTAATGTTAATGCATTTTATTGAAGAGTAAGGAAGCTATGGTCATTATTGATATTTGAAAACACGGGGTTTTATAGTACAACTTTTTTCTTCAACATAATTCAAAGTTGATGCAAAATTATGAAAGACTTCTCGGTTCAAAAATAATTGATTGCCCTATAATATTATTACATTTTATTGAAGAGTGGGGAAATTATGATACTTTATATATTTTGAAAATCGGTTTTTTACAGTGACATTTTTTTCATTAACATTATTCAAAGTTTGTGCAGGAACAGAAAAGAATCCTTGATTCCAGACGAATCGATTGACCTATAATACTGATACATTTTGATGAAGAGTAAGGAAGCTACGGTAATGTATACTATTTGAAAACACGGGTTTTTATCGTGAAACTTTTTTCTTCAACATAATTCAAAGTTGATGCAGGAATATAAAAGATTCCTCGGTTCTAGACGAATTGATTTACCTCTAATATTATTACATTTTATTGAAGAGTGGGGAAATTATGGTAATTTATATATTTTAGAAATCTGTTTTTTATAATCAAACTTATTTCACGAACATAATTCAAAGTGGATACAAGAATGAAAAAGATTCCTTGGTTCGAGAAGAATTGATTGACCTCTAATATTCTTACATTTTATTGAAGAGTAGAAAAATGATGGTAATTTATATATTTTGAAAATCGGTTATTTGTAGTAAAACTTTTTTCACTAACATAATCCAAATTTGATTCAGGTCCAAAAGAGATTCCTTGGTTGGAGACGACTCGATTGACCTACAATATTAATTCATTTTATTGAAGAGTAAGAAAGCTATGGTAATGTATAATATTTGAAAACACGGGTTTTTATTATCCTCGACATAATTCAAAGCTGATGCGGAATTATTAAAGATTCCTTAGTTCGAGACAAATTGATTGACCTATAATATCAATGAAAATTATTAAAGAGTAGGGAAGTTATGATAATTTATATATTTTTAAAATACGGTATGTCATAGTCAAACTTTCTCCATTAACATAATTTAAAGTTGATGCAAGGGTATGGAAGATTCCTTGGTCCGAGAAGAATCGATTGGCCTATAATATTAATTTATTTGATTGAAGAGTAGGGAAGTTATGGTAATCTATATATTTTAGAAATCGGTTTCTTACATTAAACTCTTTTTCATTAAGATCATTAAAAGTTGGTGCAGGAACAGATAATATTCCTTGATTCAAGACGAATCGATTGACCTATAATACTGATACATTTTATTGATGAGTAAGGAAGTTTCGGTAATGCATAATATTTGAAAATACGCGGTTTTATAGTAAAACTTTTTTCATTGAGATAATTCAAAGTTGACGCAAGAACGAAAAAGATTCCTTGACTCGAGGCAAATCGATTGACCTATATTATTATATTTTATTGAAGAGTAGGAAAGTTATGATAATTTATATATTTATGAAATCTGTTTTTCATGATAGAACTTTTTTCACGAAAATAATTCAAAGTGGATACTCGGACGAAAAAGATTCCTTAGTTAGAGACGAATCGATTGACCTACAATATTAAAACATTTTATTGAAGAGCAGTTGAAAATCGGCTTTTTATAGTAAAAATTTTTTGATTAGCATAATTCAAAGTCGATGCAGGAACAAAAGAGATTCCTTGGTTCGAGGCAAATCGATTGACCTATAATATTATTACATGTTTTATAGTAGAGTAGGGAAGTTATAGCAATTTATATTTTTTTGAAATCTGTTTTTTATAATGAAACTTTTTTCACGAACATAATTCAAAGTGGATACAAGAATGAAAAAGATTCCTTCGTTCGGGAAGAATTGATGGACCTTTAATATTATTACATTTTATTGAAGAGTAGAAAAATTATGGTAATTTATATATTTTGAAAATCGGTTTTTTTATAGTAAAACTTTTTTCATTAACAAAGTTAAAAGTTGATTCAGGACCAAAAGATATTCCTTGGTTCGAGATGAATCGATTGACCTATAATATTGATGAAAATCATTCAAGAGTAGGGAAGTTATGATAATTTATATATTTATAAAATACGGTTTTTCATAGCAAAACTTTCTCGATTAGCATAATTCAAAGTTGATGCAAGTTGGTGCAGGAACAAAAAAGATTCCTTGATTTAAAATGGATCGATTGACCTATAATATTGATACATTTTGTTGAAGAGTAAGGAGGCTATGGTAATGCATAATATTTGAAAACACGGGGTTTTATAGTAAAACTTTTTCTTTAATATAATTTAAAGTTGATGCAAAAACGAAAAAGATTCCTTGATTCGAAACGAATCGATTGACCTATAATATTATTATATTTTATTGGAGAGTAGGTAAGTTATGGTTATTTCACATATGTTTGAAATCTGTTTTTTATAATAAAACTTTTTTCATTAACATTATTCATAGTTGGTGCAGGAACAGAAAAGATTCCTTGATTCAAGACCAATCGATTGACCTATAATACTGAAACATTTTATTGAAGAGTAAGGACGCTATGGTAATGCATAATATTTGAAAACACGGGGTTTTATAGTAAGACTTTTTTCATTAAGATAATTCAAAGTTGATGCAAGTATGAAAAAGACTTCTTGATTCGAGGCAAATCGATTGACCTATAATATTATTATATTTTATTGAAGAGTAGGAAAGTTATGGTAATTTATATATTTTTGAAATCTGTTTTTTATGATAAAACTTTTTTCACGAACATAATTCAAAGTGGATACAAGAATGAAAAAGATTACTTGGTTCGAGACGAATCGATTGACCTACAATATTAAGACATTTTATGGAAGAGTAGTTGAAAATCATATTTTTGATAGTAAAACTTTTTTGATTGGCATAATTTGAAGTTGATGCAGGAACAAAAGAGATTCCTTGGTTCGAGATGAATCGATAGACCTATAATATTATGATATTTTATTGAAGAGTAGGGAAGTTATGGTAATTTATATATTTTTGAATTTTTTTTTTATAATAAAACTTTTTCCACTAACATAATTCAAAGTGGATACAAGCAAGAAAAAGATTCGTTGGTTCGAAGCTAATCGATTGACCTACAATATTAATTCATTTGATTGAAGAACAAGGAAGCTATAGTAATGTTTCATATTTGAAAACACGGTTTTTTATAGTAAAACTTTTTTCTCTAATATAATACAAAGTTGATACAAGAACGAAAAAGTTTCCTTGATTTGAGGCAAATTGATTGACCTATAATATTATTACATTTTATCAAAGAGTAGGGAAGTTATGGTAATTTGAATATTTTTATAATCGGTTTTTTTATGGTAAAACTTTTTTCCTCGACATAATTCAAAGTTGATGCAAAAATATAAAAGATATTCAGGTTCAAGACAAATCGATTGACCTATAACATTGATAAAATTTATTGAAGAGTATGGAAGCTATTGTAATGCTTCATATTTGAAAACACGGGTTTTTCTGGTAAAACTTTTTTTTGAAATATAATTCAAAGTTGATGCAAGAACGAAAAAGATTCCTTGATTCGAGGCAAGTCGATTGACCTATAATATTATTATATAATGTGAGTAATCCATTATAATCCGTGTTATACGAGTAATCCAGTATAGCCTTTAAAACGTCCGGATCTTGAAATTTTTTTCAGTAATTACTTGTACTCGATGTCAAAAAAAAGGTTCTTCTCAATATTCTTAATGGAAGACTGCGTTTGATAACCCACGCCCTCTGAAATTCACACATAAATTCGAAAAAATTCTAACTTTCCTCTAATCGTTCCATTCTTGGATTTTATTTGACTAATTATTTTTGCACAATGTTGGACAATACCAAAAAAATTTTCACGCCAATATGCTTTGTTAGAATACGGTTTTGTCCACCCACGCACTTTAATGTCTATATGGAAAAAAATTGAAAAATTTTTAACTATCCTTTAAACGTCCGGATCTCAACATTTCTTTCACTAATTACTTGTACTGAATATACAAAAATTTTCTTCTCAATATCCTTAACGAAAGACTACGTTTGATAACCCACGCACTCTGAAATTTACACGAAAATTCGGAAAAATTCTAACTTTCCTCTAAACTTACCGCTGTCGAATTTTATTTAACTAATTATTTCCACACAATGTCGGACAATACCAAAAAAAGTGTCATGCCAATATGTTTGTTAGAATATTGTGTTTTGTCCACCCACGCACTTTCAAGTTTATGCGGAAAAACCCGGAAAAACTTGTAGCTATCCTTCAAACATCCGGATCTCAACATTTCTTTCACTAATTGCTTGTACTCGATGTCCAACAAAAAAAGAAAAAAGTTTCTTCTCAATATTCTGACTGGAAGACTGCGTATTGTCCGCCCACGCCCTCTACACTTCGTACGGAAAAAATCTGTCAAATTCTAACATTCCTCTAAATGTTTAGTTGTGAAATTCTCTTTCACTAATTACTATTTCAAGGGAAGTTTAAATTTTTTCTTAATTTTAATGTACATTTCAGAGGGCGTGGGCGATAAAAACGCAGTCTTCCGATAAAGGTATTAGCATAACACTTTTTTTTTGTTTTGATGGACATCGAATAAGAATAGTAACAAAATTTGAGAACCGAACGTTTAGAGAAAAGTTAGAATTTTTCGGAATTTGTGTGTACATTCCAGAGTGCGTGGGTTTGTCAAACGCAGTCTTTCGGTTAGGATATTAAGAAGAAACATTTTATTTTTTTGTTGGATATTGAGCACAAGTCATGAGTGAAAGAAAATGAGACAAACTGGACGCTTAGAAGAAAGTTGGAATTTTAAAAATTTTTTGCGCAAAAAGTTTTGAGGGCGTGGGCAGACAAAACGCAGTCTTCCGATAATGATATTGGGATGAAATTTTATCTATTACATTCCGACATCAAATACTAGTAATTAGTGAAAGAAAATTTGAGAAACTGGACGTTTAGAGGAATGTTAGAATTTTTGAAATTTTTTTCTTAATGTTCAGAGGGCGTGGGCGGGCCAAACGCAATCTTCCGATAAAGATACTGGGATGAAACTTTTTCTGGTATTTTCTCACTTAAAATACAAGTAATTAGTTGAGGAAAAATTGAGAACCCAGACGTTTAGAGGAAATTTAGAATTTTTGAAAATTTTTTTAAAAAATTTACAGGGCGTGGGCGGGCCAAACGCAGTCTTCCGATAATGATATTGGAATGAATCTTTTTCTGGTACTTTCTGCCATTAAATGCTAGAAATTAGTGAAAGAAGAATTGAAAACCGGGACGTTTATAGGAAAGCTAGAATTTTTCAAATTTTTTAAAAAATATTCAGAGGGCGTGGGCAGACAAAATGCAGTCTTCCGATAATGATATTGGGATAAAACTTTTTCTGGTACATTTCTACTTTAAATACAAGTAATTAGTGAATGAAAATTTGAGAGCACGGACGTTTAGAGGCAAGTTAGAATTTTTGACAATTTTTTAGAGAATATTTAGAGGGCGTGGGCGGGCAAAACGCAGTCTTTCGATAAGGATATTACGAAGAAACAATTTATTTTGTATTGGACATTGCGTATAAGTAATTAGTGAAAGAAATTTTAAGATCGGGAGATTCAGAGGAAAGTAGAATTTCTTAATATTTTTAGCGCAAAAAGTTGAAGGTGCGTGGGCAGACCAAACGCAGACTTCCCATAAAAATATTGCAATAACACTTTATCTTGTGTAGATGGATATCGAATACAAGTAATTAGTGAAAGAAAATTCAAAAACCCGGACGTTTAGAGGAAAATTAGAATTTTTGATTTTTTTCTAATGTTTATAGGGCGTGGGCAGCCAAACGCAGTCTTCCAAGGATTTTATTGAGATGAAACTTTATCTGGCCTTACGGACATTAAATAAAAGTAATTAGTGACAGAAAATTCGCGAACCTGGACGTTTAGATGAAAGATAGAATTTTTGAAATTTTTTTAAAAATGTTTAGAGGGCGTGGGCGGACAAAACGCAGTCTTCCGATAATGATATTGGGATAAAACTTTCTCTGGTACTTTCCGATATTAAATGCAACTAATTAGTGGTGACAAATTTGAGAACCCAGACGTTAAGGGGAAAGTTAGAATTTTTCCGAATTTTCGTGTAGATTTCAGAGTGCGTGGGTGGAGAAACGCAGTCTTCCGGTTAGAATATTGGGATAAAATTTTTTCTTGTGCAGATGAACATCGAGTACAAGTGATGAGTGAAAGAAAATTCGAGAACCGAACTCTCAGAGGAAAAATTGAATTTTTCAGATTTTTTTCGTCTAAAGTTTAGAGGGCGTGGGCGGACAAAACGCAGTCTTCCGATAATGATATTGGGATAAAACTTTTTTTTGTGTTAAAGTACATGGAATACAAGTGACGAATGAAAGAAAATTTGAGAAGCCGGACGTTCAGAGGGATGTTAGAATTTTTGAAATTTTTTAAAGAATGTTTAGAGGGCGTGGGCACACAATACGCAGTCTTCCGAGAATGATATTGGGATAAAACTTTTTCTGATACTTTTCCACTTCAAATACAAGTGATTAGTGAATGGAAATTTGAGAACTCGGACTTTTGGAGGAAATTTAGGATTTTTGAAATTTTTTTTTAAATGTCTAGAGGGCGTGGGCGG
>CAKNXH010075219.1:0-15906 GCA_932178445.1 Andricus quercusramuli | reverse complement strand
TTCATTGAATTCCCATTCAATTCCATTCAATTCTCATTGGAATCCATTGAATTTTCATTGAATTCCATTCAATCATCATTGAATTACATTGAATTTTCATTGATTTTCCATTCAATTCCATTCAATTCTTATTGGAATCCATTGAATTTTCATTGCATTCCATTCAATCTTAAATGAATTCCATTCAATTTTCATTGAACTCCATTGAATTTTCATTAATTCCCATTCAATTCTTATTGGAATCCATTGAATTTTAATTGAATTCCATTCAATTATCATTGAATTACATTGAATTTTCATTGAATTCCATTCGATCTTAATTGAATTCCATTCAATCTTAATTGAATTCCATTCAATTTTCATTGAACTCCATTGAATTCTCATTAATTCCGATTCAATTCTTATTAGAATCCATTGAATTTTCATTGAATTCTATTCAATTATTATTGAATTACATTGAATTTTCATTGAATTCCATTCAATCTAAATTGAATTCCACTCTATTTTCATTGAACTCCATTCAATTCTTATTAATTCCCATTCAATTCCATTCAATGTTCATTGAACTCCATTGAATTTTCATTGATTCCCATTCAATTCCATTCAATTCTCATTAAAAGTCATTGAATTTCCATTGAATTTCATTGAATTTTCATTAAATTCCATTCAATTTTCATTGTATTCCATTGTAAGATTTTATGCCAGCAGGAATTAGAAGCTGATCAGTTTTTTTTTTAAACCATTCAATTTTTAAGGCATGTAAAGACAAATTCTTTTTGACTGATTTTGAAGATAGAAAGTCAAGTTTTCAATTCCAAATTTTCCGAATTGAAGAAATTTCGAATTTCAGTAATCAATTTTGAAGAATAATAATTGAAAATTCTTGATTCTTAAAAAATATATAATGGCAAATTATTTAATTTTTAAGGTTTTTATTTTGAAGGTTTGTATTTTAGAACATTTTTTTTTAATTAAGGTTTGAAAATTCTTGAATTTTGACGATTTGTAATTTGAAAATTTGAAGTTACAATGGAAAATTGTTGAATTTCGGGAATGTACAGAATTATTGTAAATAATCATTTTTCAATATTAATGTTTTAAATTTCAAAGATTTATAATTTTGAAGTTTTACAATTGAAAATTCTTTAATTTTGTAGATTCGACACTTAAAATTATTCATTTTGAAAGATTTGCAATTTGAAATTATTCAATTTGAAAGAGTTGCAATTAGAAATTTTTCAATTTTGAATAATTTCAATTGAAAATCTTCGAAATAGAACAATTTTTAATTCCGAATCTTTGAAATTTAAGAATTTTCCAATGTAAATCTTAAAAATTGAACTAATCCTAAAAAATGTCCAAATTACATACTTTCAAACTATAAATCTTAAAAATTGAATGATTTGAAATTCTACACATTTTCGAATTTCAAGAATTTTCAATTAAGACTATTCAAAATCTTCAAAATTAAACAATTTTAAATTTAAATTTAAATCTTTAAAATTTATTAATTTTAAATTGCAAATCTTCGACATTGAATAATTTTAAATAGCAAATCTTTCAAATTCAATAAATTTAAATTACAAATCTTCCAGGTAAAAAAATTTTACATAGTTAATCTTCAAAATTTGATAATTTGAAATTTCAAATCTTCAGAATTAAAGAATTTATCATTGTAAATCTTAAAAATAGAAAAATTTTAAATTGCGAATCTTTCAAATTCTATAATTTCTAATTGCAAATCTTCACAATTATAATATTTTAAATTACTAATCTTTCTAATTAAAGAATCTTCAATTTTGAATTTCAAAAACTGAACTATTCCAAAATTTCAATTCTTGAAAATTCAATAATTTTAAATTTTAAATCTTCAAAATTGAAGAGTTTTCAATGGTAAATCTTCAAAATTAAAAATTTCAATTTGCTAATCTTTAAAATTTAGGAATTTTCGAATTTTCAATTTGAACTATTCACAATTGAAAAATGTTAAATTGCAAATCTTTCAAATTGAATAATTTAAATTTGCAAATCTTCAAAATTAAATAATGCTAAATTGAACATCTTTCAATTTTAATAATTTTAAATTTCAAATCTTTCAGATTGACTTTTTTTATGCAAAAAAAAATGTTTTTTTAAACAAAAAATAGAATTCAATTTTCAGTTCAAACAACCAACTCTCAACCAAAAAAATGAATTCTCAACAAAATAATTTAATTTTACATCCAAAAGATAAATTTTTTATCAAAAAAGATACAGTTTCAATAAAATATATAAATTTTCAACTCCAAACATGAATTTTCTATCAACAAAAAAATTAATTTTCAACTAAAGAATTTTCAACTAAAATGATGAACCTTCAACTAAAAGAAATGTTTATTTTTAATCAAATTCATGAATTTTCAACTGGAAATATTAATTTTCGACCAAAAATAAAATAATTAAATTTTCAGTTAACAAAATAAATTTTCAACCAAAGAAACAAATTTTCAATCAAAAAAATTAATTTTTAACCAAAAAGATGACATTTCAACTAATGAGAGTAGTAGTTTACAAAAAAAGACGGATTTTCAACAAATAGTTAAATTTTCACCGAAAACAGATTTTTCAACTAGAAATAGAATAGTTAAATTTTCAGTAAAAAATTAATTTTCGATAAAATTAAAATAAATTTTCAACAAAAAAGTATCATTCTCAACTGAGAACGATAAATTTTTTACCAAAAAGATCAATTATCTATCAAAATAGATAAATTTTCAAAAAAAGAAGAAAATTCAAAAAAATAGTTTGAATCCTCAACAAAAAAAGATTAATTTTCAAACAATAGTTGTGATTTTTAACCATAATATTAAAATTAATTCCAACTTTAATTTGGATGATTTGCAATTTAAAATTATTCGATTGTTACATTTGCAATTTAAAATCATTCAATTTGAAAGATTTGCAATTTAAAATTCTTAAATTTTGAAGATTTGCAAATTTGAATAATTCAATTTGAAAGATTTGCAATTAAGCAATTTTTAAAATTTTGATGATTTGAGAATTTAATTATTAAATTTGAGTGAGTTGCAATAAAAGTTTTTTAAATTTTGAGTAGTTTGAATTGAAAATTCGAAAAAATATAGTATAAAAAATATAATATTGCAATAAATTGCGAATCATTCAATTTTCAACGTTTATATTTTGAAGGTATAGTTTGCCAAATTTGCAATTTAAAATTATTGACTTTTAAAGATTTGAAATTCTTTACTTTTGTAGAAATCTTCAAAACTATAGATTGTTGAATTTGCAAAACTTCAAAATTGAAGAATTTTAAATTGTAAATCTCAAAAATTGAGAATTTAATGAACATTTAGGAGCATTTATGAACATTTTAAATCAGGATTTAAAAAAAAAGTCTTTTCTATCATTATTATTAATGATTACATCATTTGAATTTCGCGGGGAAATGTATCGCTTCATATTGGAAAGGGCGCTAAATTTAAATGATAAAAGAAGTCAAGGTAATGGAAAATATATTATTCACATTAAAAAGTGCCTTATTTGTTTCTAAATATGTTTTAAATACTTTTTAGTTGTGTTTACAAGTCAAAAAAAAATACATTTTCAAGCAAAGAAATAAATTTTTAACTAAAATGATGAATCTTCAATCAAAAATATGAATTTTCTTCAACCCAAAAGATTAATTTTCTACTGAAAAAATACCGTTTCAATAAAATCAATATATTTCATAAAATTAATTTTAAATTACAAATCTTCCAAATTAAAGAATTCTAAATTTCAAATCTTCTGAATTTAAGAATTTTCAATTGCAAATCTTATAAATTGAACTAATCCTGAAAAAATGTTCAAATTACATACCCTCAGAATATTAATCTTAAAAATTGAATGATTTAAAATTCTACATACTTCCGAATTTTAGGAATTTTCAATTAAAACTATTCAAAATTGAAAAATGTTTAGATGCAAATCTTTCAGATTAAATAATTCAAATTTTCAATTTAAAATTATTAAGATTTAAAGATTTGCAATTTGAAATTCTTTAATTTTGAAGAAATCTTTAAAACTATAGAATTTTTAATTGCAAAACTTCAAAATTGAAGAATTTTCAATTGTAAATCTTAAAAATTGGACTATTAGAGAATTTTAAATTACAAATCTTTAAAATTGAATAATTTTAAATTGGTAATCTTGAAAATTGAATAATTTGCAATTCTAAATATTGTCGAAATTGAAGAATTTTTAATTACAGTTATTCAAATTTGCAGAACTTTTAATTGTAAATCATTTGCAATTAGTTTAGTGATTCACTTTAGGAATTCCACTAATTTGAAAGATTTAGAATTGAAAACTTGACTTGATTTTCAAAATCATCCAAATTTAAAATTTTCTCTTCGCCTATCTTAAAATTCACGAATTTTCAATTCCGAATCTTCAAAATTGAATAATTCAATTGAAAATGTTTAAAATCCAAGAATTTTCAGTTGCAATTCTTAAGAATTGAAAACTTGAAATTTGATTTCCAAAATCATCAAAATAAAAAAATTGTATACATCTTCAAAATTGAAGAGTTTTTGATTTTAAGTCTTCAACATTCAAGAATCTTAAATCGATAATTGAGAGAATTGAAGACTTTTCAATTATAAATGTTCAAAATTGAACTACAGTCAAACCTGAATTTCAGAAAACTTGAGTGTAAGCACACTTGATTCGTGCGTTTCGAGAATTGCTGCCGTAGCAGCGTAGCAACAAAGGTGCAGTGCGCGGGTACTAATGCGCATATATTGCGTAACGTGCACAAATTCACATTCGACTTAATTTTAAAAAAAATGTTGCACATTACATACCTTTAAAATATATATCTTATGAATCGAATAATTTGTAATTGTATATTTTAAAAATTATAGAGCTTTCAATTGCAAATTTTGAAAATTGAATAATGTCAAATTGAAAATCTTCAAAATTGAAGAATTTTCAAATTAAAAATCGTCAAAATTCAAAAATTTTCAAACATTAATTTTTAAAATTGAAATTTAAAAAAATGTTCCACAATACAAACCTCAAAAATAAAAATCTTAACAATGAAAAAAAAACAAAATTTCAATTTGTAATTCTTCAGAATTGCTGATCTTTCAATTATACGTGTTTTAAAATTGAAAATTTTGAAATTTTTTAAAATCTAAAATTCAAACATAAATTCAATTTTTATTCAATTTTAAAGATTTGCTCTTTAAAATTCTTCAAATTTGAGGATTTGTAGTTTAAGAGCCAAAAGTCAAATTTTCAATTCTAATTTTTCAAATTGAAGAAATTTTGGATGAAAAACATAAAAATTACAAAATTTTTAATGATAAAACTTAGAAATTGCGTAACTTTTTATTGTGAATTATCCAAATTAAAAACCTTTCAATTTAAGAAAATTCAAAGTTCTACAATTTATAATATTCACAATTGAAAATTCTTCAATTGTAATGATTTTCAATTTACAATTCTTTAATTTTGAAGTTTTGCAATTGAATAATCTTTAATTTTAAAGATTCGCAATTTGGAACTGTTAACTTTGAAAATTCTTTAATTTTGAAGATTCGAAATTTAAAATTATTCATTTTGAAAGATTTGCAACTTAAAATTCTTTAATTTTGAAGATTTGCAAAATTCAAATTATTGAATTTCAAAGATTTGCAATTGAACACTTTTCAATTTGGAATAATTTTTAATTAAAAAATTTTTGAAATTCGAAAGTATAAAGAATTGCAAATCATTCAATTTTTACGATTATTATTTTAATGGTATGTAATTTAGATTTTTTTTACTTGTTCAATTTTTTAGGTTACAATTGAAAATTCTTCAATTTTAAAGATTTTCCAATTTTGAAGATTTACAATTGAAAATTCTTCAATTTTGAAGATTTGAAATTAAAAATTCTTTTAATTTGAAATTTAAAATTATTAAATTTTAAAGATTTACAATTTGAAATTCTTGAATTTGGACGATTTGTAATTTGAAAATTTTAAGTTGCAATCGAAAAATGTAATTGTAAATAATTCATTTTTCAAGATTAATGTCTTAAATTTCAAAGATTTGAATTTTCAATTTTTCAATTTTGAAGATCTACAATTGAAAATTCTTTAATTTTGAAGATTCGCAATTTAAAATTTTTCTATTTTGAAGATTTACATTTACAAATTCTTCAATTCTGAAGACTTGAAATTTGAAATTATCAAAATTTGAAGATTTACAATTTAAAGTTTTTCAATTTGAAAGATTTGCAATTTAAAATTATTAAATTTTGAAAATTTGCAAATTTAAATTATTCAGTTTGAAAGTTTTTTAATTGAACATTTTTCAATTTTGAATAGCTTTAAATTAAAATTTTTGAAATTCGAAAGTATGTAGAATTGTAAAGTATTCAATTTTTAAGATTTATATATTAAAGGCGTGTAATTTGGATTTTTTTAATCGTTCGATTTTAAAAATTGGCAATTTAAAAGATTTGAAATTTAAAATTATCAAATTTTGAAGATTGAAATTTAAAATTCTTTAATTTGGAAGATTTGTAATTTTAAATTACAGAATTTGAAAGATTTGCAATTCAAAATTATTAAATTTGGAATATTTGCAATTTAAAATTCTTTAATTTGGAAGATTAAGTTGAAAATTCAACTATTTTAGTGAAAAATAAACTTTTAGTTGTAAATATCTATTTGTTTCTATTTGTTATTGAAAATTCAACTGAAACATTTTTTTGTTGAAAATTTAAATATTTTGTTAAAAACAATTTTTTTTCAATTATAATATTCATTCAATATTATATTTATTATATCAAATCATTTTTAATCATAATAATTTTAAATCAAATTCATCTTTTTTGGTTGAATTCAACTGTTTTTGATTTAAAAACAAAATGCTCGTTAGAAAAATTATTTATTTGGTGAAAATTCCTGATTTCACTTGAAAAATCAACCCCTTGGTTGAAAATTTTTTGAATGAAAATTAAATTTGATTATTTTTGGTAGAAAATAATTGATCTTTTTTAGTTAAAACTTCAACTATTTGTTTGGAAATTCATGTATTTTGTTGAAAATTTGTCGCTTTTAGTAGAAAATTAATCTTTGTTTTTCAACATTTTTTTGGGTTTTAAAAATCCATCTTTTTTGGTAGGAATTTTATCTCTTTTTTCAAATATCAACTATTAAATTTTTGTTAAGAATTCATCTTTTGAGGTCGAAAATTCAAGTACTTAAAAAAAATGTATTAATTTTATTGAAAATTCGTCACTTGTACTGAAAATTTAACTATTTTGTTGCAAATTTGTATTTAATCATTTCAGCGCTTAATCATTTCACTTTTGCTGTTTCTCATGCTGACAAGCTCTGTACTTTTACTTTCCTTCAACTGTTTATATAATAGTTTCATAATTCCTTCAAAGCAGTTTTTTTATTTTGTTCTCTTCTTCTGTTCCAATTTTCTCTTTACTCTCTTTGTCTAGTCGTTTAACTTTCCCCTTTTTGTGTCTGTAATCATTTTTGAGTCTATTTCTCTCCTCCTCGCTAAGACCTCTTATGTTCAGCGTTTTATTGTGCGCTTCTTTCTTTTCTTTCTGGGCTGCCTCAATTTTGTCATTCCACCACGCATCACCAGACTTTCTTCCTACCATTGCCATACCACACACTTCGGTCGCAGTTTTAACAATGGTATCCCGCAATAAAGCCAACGCGCCCTCTATATCTTTATTGCTTCCAAGCAGCTCCCAGATTGCCTTATCTATGCGTTCGTTTATCTTATTCTGAAAATCTATTTGCACTTCCGGTTCCTGTAAATTTTCGACCTTGATTCGCGTTTGTTTCGTTTGTTTGGTTCTCTTTCTTCTCCATCCCCGCCCAGAGTTCATCTTGGCTCAAGTGAAACTTGGGATCATTTAGAACTTAGGCTCTAAAGGAATTCTTATTTAGGGTTCCTTTTTAATTTTGTTCATATCCGATAGATGGCCATCGGCGGTTGCCGACGTTTTCAACTGCGCATGTGCCCAGAAGCGCGGGCCTATTTGAATCAATAAATACTATGAATAGTCACACAGATAAATGTTAAGAAAAGTTTTTTTATGATCATTTAAAACAAATTAAATTGAATTATAGAAATACCTAGCTTCTTGAAAAAATTTTATATTCACCTAATATTGCAAGCGTTTATTATATCATTTTGATTATTATTAATAAACATTTTTCACAACACGAAAGGAAGCATCTTTTTGTTTTAATTGAAGGAAAATTTGTTCATAAAAGTGAAAAATAAAATGAATGACGTTAACTGTAAGGAGACTGACATGATCAAGTAGTGTGATTTTGAGTCGAGAGCTAGAGGAAGCAATAAATTCAGATTTGTAGTTAAAAATTGAAGAGTTTAAGATTAAGACCACACATTGAGGCACTTGGGAGGTGAATATTTAGATTTAAAGCATTCCTTTCGATTTCTGCGATACCATATAGTATAGGCTATAGAAAAGAGTACAATATCAAGTTGTCGGCAAATTGTGTGAAAGGCTGATCAGAGCGGATGTAAGGATGAGTCGACCCGGTTGACTGTTCACAAATCAGCATGTGATAACTCTTGGCAGGCGCCGTAGGGACTATTTACATTTTTTTTTCTTTTTTTTTCTTTCCTTTTTACTCCCCAAACACCACTGCGGACTTGAGGCTTTTAATTCCGACACTTTTGCTTCCTCATTTTTTTGTAATCAAACTTTTTTCATTAACATAATTCAAAGTTCATGCAGGAACGAAAGAGATTCCTTGGTTCGAGACGAATCGATTGACCTATAATACTATTATATGTAATTGAAGAGTAGGGAAGTTATGGTAATTTATATATTTTGAAAATACAGTTTTTTATAATAAGACTTATTTCTTCAACATAATTCAAAAATGATGCAGAAATATAAAAGATTTCTTGGTTCGAGACGAATTGATTGACCTCTAATATTATTACATTTTATTGAAGAGTAAGGAAGCAATGGTAATGAATAATATTTGAAAATACAGTTTTTTATAGTGAAACTTTTTTCTTCAATATAATTCAAAGTTGATGCTGAAATAACAAAGATTCCTTGGTTCGAGACGGATCGATTGACCTACAATGTTATTACATTTTATTGAAGAGTAGGGAAGTTATGGTAATTTATATATTGTTTAAATCGACTCTTATAGTAGAAATTGTATCATTCTCATGATTTAAAGTTGATGTGAGAATAGAAAAATTATGTTGATTCAAGACGAATCGATTGACCTCTAATGTTAATGCATTTTATTGAAGAGTAAGGAAGCTATGGTCATTATTGATATTTGAAAACACGGGGTTTTATAGTACAACTTTTTTCTTCAACATAATTCAAAGTTGATGCAAAATTATGAAAGACTTCTCGGTTCAAAAATAATTGATTGCCCTATAATATTATTACATTTTATTGAAGAGTGGGGAAATTATGATACTTTATATATTTTGAAAATCGGTTTTTTACAGTGACATTTTTTTCATTAACATTATTCAAAGTTTGTGCAGGAACAGAAAAGAATCCTTGATTCCAGACGAATCGATTGACCTATAATACTGATACATTTTGATGAAGAGTAAGGAAGCTACGGTAATGTATACTATTTGAAAACACGGGTTTTTATCGTGAAACTTTTTTCTTCAACATAATTCAAAGTTGATGCAGGAATATAAAAGATTCCTCGGTTCTAGACGAATTGATTTACCTCTAATATTATTACATTTTATTGAAGAGTGGGGAAATTATGGTAATTTATATATTTTAGAAATCTGTTTTTTATAATCAAACTTATTTCACGAACATAATTCAAAGTGGATACAAGAATGAAAAAGATTCCTTGGTTCGAGAAGAATTGATTGACCTCTAATATTCTTACATTTTATTGAAGAGTAGAAAAATGATGGTAATTTATATATTTTGAAAATCGGTTATTTGTAGTAAAACTTTTTTCACTAACATAATCCAAATTTGATTCAGGTCCAAAAGAGATTCCTTGGTTGGAGACGACTCGATTGACCTACAATATTAATTCATTTTATTGAAGAGTAAGAAAGCTATGGTAATGTATAATATTTGAAAACACGGGTTTTTATTATCCTCGACATAATTCAAAGCTGATGCGGAATTATTAAAGATTCCTTAGTTCGAGACAAATTGATTGACCTATAATATCAATGAAAATTATTAAAGAGTAGGGAAGTTATGATAATTTATATATTTTTAAAATACGGTATGTCATAGTCAAACTTTCTCCATTAACATAATTTAAAGTTGATGCAAGGGTATGAAAGATTCCTTGGTCCGAGAAGAATCGATTGGCCTATAATATTAATTTATTTGATTGAAGAGTAGGGAAGTTATGGTAATCTATATATTTTAGAAATCGGTTTCTTACATTAAACTCTTTTTCATTAAGATCATTAAAAGTTGGTGCAGGAACAGATAATATTCCTTGATTCAAGACGAATCGATTGACCTATAATACTGATACATTTTATTGATGAGTAAGGAAGTTTCGGTAATGCATAATATTTGAAAATACGCGGTTTTATAGTAAAACTTTTTTCATTGAGATAATTCAAAGTTGACGCAAGAACGAAAAAGATTCCTTGACTCGAGGCAAATCGATTGACCTATATTATTATATTTTATTGAAGAGTAGGAAAGTTATGATAATTTATATATTTATGAAATCTGTTTTTCATGATAGAACTTTTTTCACGAAAATAATTCAAAGTGGATACTCGGACGAAAAAGATTCCTTAGTTAGAGACGAATCGATTGACCTACAATATTAAAACATTTTATTGAAGAGCAGTTGAAAATCGGCTTTTTATAGTAAAAATATTTTGATTAGCATAATTCAAAGTCGATGCAGGAACAAAAGAGATTCCTTGGTTCGAGGCAAATCGATTGACCTATAATATTATTACATGTTTTATAGTAGAGTAGGGAAGTTATAGCAATTTATATTTTTTTGAAATCTGTTTTTTATAATGAAACTTTTTTCACGAACATAATTCAAAGTGGATACAAGAATGAAAAAGATTCCTTCGTTCGGGAAGAATTGATGGACCTTTAATATTATTACATTTTATTGAAGAGTAGAAAAATTATGGTAATTTATATATTTTGAAAATCGGTTTTTTTATAGTAAAACTTTTTTCATTAACAAAGTTAAAAGTTGATTCAGGACCAAAAGATATTCCTTGGTTCGAGATGAATCGATTGACCTATAATATTGATGAAAATCATTCAAGAGTAGGGAAGTTATGATAATTTATATATTTATAAAATACGGTTTTTCATAGCAAAACTTTCTCGATTAGCATAATTCAAAGTTGATGCAAGTTGGTGCAGGAACAAAAAAGATTCCTTGATTTAAAATGGATCGATTGACCTATAATATTGATACATTTTGTTGAAGAGTAAGGAGGCTATGGTAATGCATAATATTTGAAAACACGGGGTTTTATAGTAAAACTTTTTCTTTAATATAATTTAAAGTTGATGCAAAAACGAAAAAGATTCCTTGATTCGAAACGAATCGATTGACCTATAATATTATTATATTTTATTGGAGAGTAGGTAAGTTATGGTTATTTCACATATGTTTGAAATCTGTTTTTTATAATAAAACTTTTTTCATTAACATTATTCATAGTTGGTGCAGGAACAGAAAAGATTCCTTGATTCAAGACCAATCGATTGACCTATAATACTGAAACATTTTATTGAAGAGTAAGGACGCTATGGTAATGCATAATATTTGAAAACACGGGGTTTTATAGTAAGACTTTTTTCATTAAGATAATTCAAAGTTGATGCAAGTATGAAGAAGACTTCTTGATTCGAGGCAAATCGATTGACCTATAATATTATTATATTTTATTGAAGAGTAGGAAAGTTATGGTAATTTATATATTTTTGAAATCTGTTTTTTATGATAAAACTTTTTTCACGAACATAATTCAAAGTGGATACAAGAATGAAAAAGATTACTTGGTTCGAGACGAATCGATTGACCTACAATATTAAGACATTTTATGGAAGAGTAGTTGAAAATCATATTTTTGATAGTAAAACTTTTTTGATTGGCATAATTTGAAGTTGATGCAGGAACAAAAGAGATTCCTTGGTTCGAGATGAATCGATAGACCTATAATATTATGATATTTTATTGAAGAGTAGGGAAGTTATGGTAATTTATATATTTTTGAATTTTTTTTTTATAATAAAACTTTTTCCACTAACATAATTCAAAGTGGATACAAGCAAGAAAAAGATTCGTTGGTTCGAAGCTAATCGATTGACCTACAATATTAATTCATTTGATTGAAGAACAAGGAAGCTATAGTAATGTTTCATATTTGAAAACACGGTTTTTTATAGTAAAACTTTTTTCTCTAATATAATACAAAGTTGATACAAGAACGAAAAAGTTTCCTTGATTTGAGGCAAATTGATTGACCTATAATATTATTACATTTTATCAAAGAGTAGGGAAGTTATGGTAATTTGAATATTTTTATAATCGGTTTTTTTATGGTAAAACTTTTTTCCTCGACATAATTCAAAGTTGATGCAAAAATATAAAAGATATTCAGGTTCAAGACAAATCGATTGACCTATAACATTGATAAAATTTATTGAAGAGTATGGAAGCTATTGTAATGCTTCATATTTGAAAACACGGGTTTTTCTGGTAAAACTTTTTTTTGAAATATAATTCAAAGTTGATGCAAGAACGAAAAAGATTCCTTGATTCGAGGCAAGTCGATTGACCTATAATATTATTATATAATGTGAGTAATCCATTATAATCCATGTTATACGAGTAATCCAGTATAGCCTTTAAAACGTCCGGATCTTGAAATTTTTTTCAGTAATTACTTGTACTCGATGTCAAAAAAAAGGTTCTTCTCAATATTCTTAATGGAAGACTGCGTTTGATAACCCACGCCCTCTGAAATTCACACATAAATTCGAAAAAATTCTAACTTTCCTCTAATCGTTCCATTCTTGGATTTTATTTGACTAATTATTTTTGCACAATGTTGGACAATACCAAAAAAATTTTCACGCCAATATGCTTTGTTAGAATACGGTTTTGTCCACCCACGCACTTTAATGTCTATATGGAAAAAAATTGAAAAATTTTTAACTATCCTTTAAACGTCCGGATCTCAACATTTCTTTCACTAATTACTTGTACTGAATATACAAAAATTTTCTTCTCAATATCCTTAACGAAAGACTACGTTTGATAACCCACGCACTCTGAAATTTACACGAAAATTCGGAAAAATTCTAACTTTCCTCTAAACTTACCGCTGTCGAATTTTATTTAACTAATTATTTCCACACAATGTCGGACAATACCAAAAAAAGTGTCATGCCAATATGTTTGTTAGAATATTGTGTTTTGTCCACCCACGCACTTTCAAGTTTATGCGGAAAAACCCGGAAAAACTTGTAGCTATCCTTCAAACATCCGGATCTCAACATTTCTTTCACTAATTGCTTGTACTCGATGTCCAACAAAAAAAGAAAAAAGTTTCTTCTCAATATTCTGACTGGAAGACTGCGTATTGTCCGCCCACGCCCTCTACACTTCGTACGGAAAAAATCTGTCAAATTCTAACATTCCTCTAAATGTTTAGTTGTGAAATTCTCTTTCACTAATTACTATTTCAAGGGAAGTTTAAATTTTTTCTTAATTTTAATGTACATTTCAGAGGGCGTGGGCGATAAAAACGCAGTCTTCCGATAAAGGTATTAGCATAACACTTTTTTTTTGTTTTGATGGACATCGAATAAGAATAGTAACAAAATTTGAGAACCGAACGTTTAGAGAAAAGTTAGAATTTTTCGGAATTTGTGTGTACATTCCAGAGTGCGTGGGTTTGTCAAACGCAGTCTTTCGGTTAGGATATTAAGAAGAAACATTTTATTTTTTTGTTGGATATTGAGCACAAGTCATGAGTGAAAGAAAATGAGACAAACTGGACGCTTAGAAGAAAGTTGGAATTTTAAAAATTTTTTGCGCAAAAAGTTTTGAGGGCGTGGGCAGACAAAACGCAGTCTTCCGATAATGATATTGGGATGAAATTTTATCTATTACATTCCGACATCAAATACTAGTAATTAGTGAAAGAAAATTTGAGAAACTGGACGTTTAGAGGAATGTTAGAATTTTTGAAATTTTTTTCTTAATGTTCAGAGGGCGTGGGCGGGCCAAACGCAATCTTCCGATAAAGATACTGGGATGAAACTTTTTCTGGTATTTTCTCACTTAAAATACAAGTAATTAGTTGAGGAAAAATTGAGAACCCAGACGTTTAGAGGAAATTTAGAATTTTTGAAAATTTTTTTAAAAAATTTACAGGGCGTGGGCGGGCCAAACGCAGTCTTCCGATAATGATATTGGAATGAATCTTTTTCTGGTACTTTCTGCCATTAAATGCTAGAAATTAGTGAAAGAAGAATTGAAAACCGGGACGTTTATAGGAAAGCTAGAATTTTTCAAATTTTTTAAAAAATATTCAGAGGGCGTGGGCAGACAAAATGCAGTCTTCCGATAATGATATTGGGATAAAACTTTTTCTGGTACATTTCTACTTTAAATACAAGTAATTAGTGAATGAAAATTTGAGAGCACGGACGTTTAGAGGCAAGTTAGAATTTTTGACAATTTTTTAGAGAATATTTAGAGGGCGTGGGCGGGCAAAACGCAGTCTTTCGATAAGGATATTACGAAGAAACAATTTATTTTGTATTGGACATTGCGTATAAGTAATTAGTGAAAGAAATTTTAAGATCGGGAGATTCAGAGGAAAGTAGAATTTCTTAATATTTTTAGCGTAAAAAGTTGAAGGTGCGTGGGCAGACCAAACGCAGACTTCCCATAAAAATATTGCAATAACACTTTATCTTGTGTAGATGGACATCGAATACAAGTAATTAGTGAAAGAAAATTCAAAAACCCGGACGTTTAGAGGAAAATTAGAATTTTTGATTTTTTTCTAATGTTTATAGGGCGTGGGCAGCCAAACGCAGTCTTCCAAGGATTTTATTGAGATGAAACTTTATCTGGCCTTACGGACATTAAATAAAAGTAATTAGTGACAGAAAATTCGCGAACCTGGACGTTTAGATGAAAGATAGAATTTTTGAAATTTTTTTAAAAATGTTTAGAGGGCGTGGGCGGACAAAACGCAGTCTTCCGATAATGATATTGGGATAAAACTTTCTCTGGTACTTTCCGATATTAAATGCAACTAATTAGTGGTGACAAATTTGAGAACCCAGACGTTAAGGGGAAAGTTAGAATTTTTCCGAATTTTCATGTAGATTTCAGAGTGCGTGGGTGGAGAAACGCAGTCTTCCGGTTAGAATATTGAGATAAAATTTTTTCTTGTGCAGATGAACATCGAGTACAAGTGATGAGTGAAAGAAAATTCGAGAACCGAACTCTCAGAGGAAAAATTGAATTTTTCAGATTTTTTTCGTCTAAAGTTTAGAGGGCGTGGGCGGACAAAACGCAGTCTTCCGATAATGATATTGGGATAAAACTTTTTTTTGTGTTAAAGTACATGGAATACAAGTGACGAATGAAAGAAAATTTGAGAACCCGGACGTTCAGAGGGATGTTAGAATTTTTGAAATTTTTTAAAGAATGTTTAGAGGGCGTGGGCACACAATACGCAGTCTTCCGAGAATGATATTGGGATAAAACTTTTTCTGATACTTTTCCACTTCAAATACAAGTGATTAGTGAATGGAAATTTGAGAACTCGGACTTTTGGAGGAAAGTTAGGATTTTTGAAATTTTTTTTTAAATGTCTAGAGGGCGTGGGCGG